>OW028745.1:26822445-27109634 GCA_932294355.1 Aporophyla lueneburgensis | reverse complement strand
TTTAAAGGAGATTTAAACTCCGGATTTATTGAAAGCCTTCATGAAAGCTTCTGAAAAACCAACTGACAATCCCTAAAACGCCCACGAAACCAAGTTACAGTCATTATAACAACCTGTTCCAGTAATAATTCAATATTATTTAAGTCTTTGTTGCGATGCAAAAGCGGTTACCGGAACACACGGCACAAAAGCGAAAATGTCCAATTTCACTCCGAAATTGTTTTGCTAAAAATAATTTTATTTCTTTGCCAACATGTCCACATTTTCATGCCGTGTGAACACGCCTACAGTTTTGCTTAAGAGAATATTTTAATATATATTATTAATTGTGAATTACGTCCTTATTCTCGCAAACCTTCGAAGTGTCTCAAATGAAGTTCACTCATGTGGAGTAAACAAATTACCCACTGGATACTAGCCAGTATTCACATTGGTACCATCCCAACCGATTACCATAAGATGTTGTGAAATTCCATCATGTGACAGGAACTCTATCATCGCAGTTTATATTCCTTTCGCTGAACCAAAGTTAGGTACTACGTACCCTCCCTCGCGCCCTCACTTTCTTATTTTAAATTATAAACATAAGTTTATGCAGTCCTTTTGTTATGTTTCGAAAATAAACTGTAACTGCAATAATGTTTGGGAATAAAATCGGTCAGTTTATTAAAATTTCACACATTTACATGTCGTCAAACTGGAATCTAAAATCTTTCTTTTTTCAAAAATTCAATGACGTTGCGGAGGCTGTTACTGTTAATCAAATCAAATAATATTTTGCATGGATTAATTTAGGTCTAAAAGGCATACATTTTTCACTATTAGATCACGAACAACTAAAAAATTTTTTTTCGCTCCACCCTAATAGGGTGGAGCATGAAAGTATGAAAAATTTTTTTTTGTGTGATTTTTTCTTGTAATAGAGAGGGATTGGTGCCTTATATTAAAGTTAAAATAAATACATTTTTTCAATCAATTTGATCACTATCTTCTGCCTCCGCACTGACCTCAAAATTTTAATTTTAATGAAAATAGTCTAGTACAGATAGATCAAATATTAAACGTAATTTAACGGTAAATGGATGAATAAATACTACAAAATATATAATTCACATGTTTATTTATCAGAAAAACACGAAATTAAAAAAAAAAAAACTATTATTAAAAAATACAATTAATTTGCACGAAAATCTCTTTTAGTCTCAAATTTTGGCATTACGTTCCGTGATTCCATTTTGGCTTTTATTGCACCCAGTCGTGACTTTTTGTACTTTGAGAAGTTGCAGCTTCCGTCGTTACTTTTATAGCCCGTTTAACAGTTTAAGTATGGCATGGAAACCCCATGAACAACACTTCATCCTCATCACTTGATTGCACGATATACTGAATTTCTTAGTCAGACAAGTTTTTCGTAATCGGTGGTTCATTTATTATTTCCTGCCAATTTATTAATCCAATATATGTCGAAGCATTGAAATTTATAGACGGCACTTCAAACATTATAGGTGGTGAAGGTTGAGGCATCTTGCGTGCCTTTAATATGCGCCGAGCTGCCAGTTCTCAAATGTGCTTCCTGTCATCTGTTATCATTACAAGGAGAATGCTCTCGGGATGTACAAAATAGCTATTGCGTTGAATGATAGGATCAAAAACCTTTATGTCCTCTGAAGGCTTTAATCATGTTAAAAAGATGTTGCGTGCCATCTTTGCATGATGGTATATTTTTTATATAGAACCAAGATGGTGCGTAAACTTTTACTACAAATGTAGATAAAGTTGTCAAGTTTTTTGATGGTGTCTCTGTTGTAACATACAATCGTAGTATTATTAATTTGGCACGTGTGAGCCATCAGGCAAGTGACATTTTGCCTGGAGATCTGATTGCTAGATCTTCTGGGAAATCGCCTGAAACTACCGCTGAGACAATCTTGTGCAGGTTCTATTGATTTGTACTCAAATCTTCCATCAATTATCCTTCAATGCGCAGATTATTTTTTAACAGGCAATTTTCACAAGTCCCAATTGCTTTCCCCAATGTTCCAGTGTAAGACTTAGGCCACAAAGTACCTCAGTCAAGATGAAAAAACAAGTCGCTGGTTTGCGAGAATAAGGATATAATTTAAAATTCTGTCAAATTGAATACTGTATGCCAAACGATCATTAATCTTTGATATTTTGTCGTGAACAGAGATGCAACGAACGATTTCGAAACGGCGAAATAACGAATGTTGATTCCAAATCGGCGTTGCATCTCTGTTTTTGATATTATTATAGATTTATCGTCGTTTGGTGTACATTATTCAATTTGACAGAATTGTGAATTACGTCCTTATTCTCGCAAACCTTCGAAGTGTCTCAAATGAAGTTCACTCATGTGGAGTAAACAAATTACCCACTGGATACTTGCCAGTATTCACATTGGTACCATCCCAACCGATTACCATAAGATGTTGTGAAATTCCATCATGTGACAGGAACTCTATCATCGCAGTTTATATTCCTTTCGCTGAACCAAAGTTAGGTACTACGTACCCTCCCTCGCGCCCTCACTTTCTTATTTTAAATTATAAACATAAGTTTATGCAGTCCTTTTGTTATGTTTCGAAAATAAACTGTAACTGCAATAATGTTTGGGAATAAAATCGGTCAGTTTATTAAAATTTCACACATTTACATGTCGTCAAACTGGATTCTAAAATCTTTCTTTTTTCAAAAATTCAATGACGTTGCGGAGGCTGTTACTGTTAATCAAATCAAATAATATTTTGCATGGATTCATTTAAGTTTCACATGTACTCGTTGTAGCGGGTAAGCAGAGCATCAACGTTGCCGAGTCTCACGTTCAACTGCTCGAACCGAGCCAGAGTGACCGCTTCAAGATCCGGGCGCTCAGCGGTTGCTGCAGCTGAAGCGAACCACCGTAGCTGTGTGGTCAATCCACTGATTGCCTCTCTCACCGCTTTGTGTGCCATTGCACAAACAATACAATTCAAATAAACCAAAATTAAATAATCAAATACCAAAGTTCAAACAATCAATTACAAAATAACTACAAGTAAACAATCAAACTACCAAACTGGTACACCACAACTCAAGAAATAACAAAATACTGGTTCTAATTTAATGAACAAAAATAAAGTTTTATTTTAATTCAAACCAATGTCAACGTTCAAAACTGTCAATATGATATTCAATTCAAATATTCAAATTCTATCCAATTCCAAAGTTAAGTTCACAAACCACTGTGTCAATGGTACAACAATAATGAACCCTTATTCCAACTCAAACAATGGTAATACTCAAAAATGCCAATTTCAAATATTAATATTCACAAATAACCATATCAATGGTACAAACTCAACATTTTAATGTCTTCCTGACATTCAATACAAGACAGAGGTCAAATAACAACAACAAGAGGTTATAACATAGCTCAATCTAACCAACTCTGAAGCATATGCAAACCTGGTTGACCCCCGGCAATATGAGTTACTCATTACTCAATTAATTCCAACAAATTATTTCAAATAAACTAGCAATCATAGTTATCAAATATTTACAGCGTATTACTACTTCCCTTATAGAGACTACCAAGTAATTAGCCTACTGTAAATTACCAATTTGGTGGTTTTGTAGGTTAAAACCACGCCTCTGATACCAGAATGTACGCTGCCAGGCTAGGCCTCCCAATACGATCTCAAGTGCGCAGTGGAAGAGTTATAATCGTGGGGCTCTAGAGACAAGAAGTGGCTAGCGTACTGTCCGCCGTACGCGGAGCAGACAATACAAGTACAAGGTACAATATACAAACAAAGAACTTACCTGATGGGCGACCACCGGCTTCTTGGGATTACCTGGATATGTGTATGTAAGTGAGTGTATATGTATTGTGTTGTGACGTTACGAGTATTCTTCAGGTTAGAATCCGCTTCAACCCGGCTGGAGGCAATCACAGCATGCGGTCTTCAAATCACTCGTTCCCCAATAGCGTCACTTGAATGACCTTCAAACTATTTCAGGTATTTCCAACAAACAGAACCCGTGATATGTCTTCAAATTGGGGTTATTACAATTAATACAATTGGATCACGACTAATTGTCACAAACGGATCGATTTAAAAGAATTAATTTCAACAAACGCGTCGCGGGGTTCCAACAGGTGACGGACCTTTTTAGCGGCAAATCAAGAGAGAGCTGTCAAGTGTCAACGTCAAACTGACAAGTCAGATGTCACTCTGTTACTCGTTTAGAAACGTAGGCGCATAGAGTAAACAAATCGTTCGGGACCGAACAAATATTCTCTTAAGCAAAACTGTAGGCGTGTTCACACGGCATGAAAATGTGGACATGTTGGCAAAGAAATAAAATTATTTTTAGCAAAACAATTTCGGAGTGAAATTGGACATTTTCGCTTTTGTGCCGTGTGTTCCGGTAACCGCTTTTGCATCGCAACAAAGACTTAAATAATATTGAATTATTACTGGAACAGGTTGTTATAATGACTGTAACTTGGTTTCGTGGGCGTTTTAGGGATTGTCAGTTGGTTTTTCAGAAGCTTTCATGAAGGCTTTCAATAAATCCGGAGTTTAAATCTCCTTTAACAGAATCCCCCTTATTATAAGGTAAGATTTTTATAAAGGTATAAACCATCAACTAATCCAGTTTTTGAATTAAGAACACAAAATACACGGAAATGTAGTTCTTTTTATAAAATTGACAGCTTAGTCCGTTGCCAAGTTATCATGTTGGTATTAAGAACTTTACCCAAATCAAAATAAAGTTAAAAAGGCAAACACTAGCTCAGAGTTTTCGGCTAGAACTATAGTTAGATCATATTTTATAATTAGATGGTCTGTATCTGAATTAAAAAAGAATCGATTGAAGAAAAACCGTTGCAATGAAAAAGTTTCTTTAGTTATAGAGAATATAAGTTATAAATATAACAGCGAACGATAAACCCTCGGTAACTTAATAATGAATGAATGACTCGCCGTGTTACTAGGGCTATTCTCGTATGCTCGTGACAGTAGAGCATTAGAAGAGTATAATAGGTTAACCAAGTGAACGACGATCGATATTATTATGTAGATATCAGTTCTCAACTACTTGAATTTCACTCTACTTGAATAATTTTCATCGATCAATTACGGAAGTGTCTAAGTCCTTTAAATTTTGTACACTTAAAGTATTCATATCATATACAGCCTATACTGTTCCCACTGCTGAAACACAGGTCTCCACTCGGTGAGAGGGAGTGGGCCGTAATTCACCACGCGGGCCAAATGCGAGTTGGTAGATGTCACAATATGTCTTCGAATTTTTGGTTCTAGGATTTGCTGGTTTCCCCACAATGTTTTCTTTCATTATTTTTGAGAGCAGTGATTATGAAATTATTAACACAAAGTAAAGGACCCCTACCTGGGTTCGAACCTGCGACCTAAAACTAGTAAGTCGGAGCCGTTACCACTAGGAAAGCACTACTCTCTGAGATTTTGTTAAGTTTTTCATATTTATGCATGTCCTCTTGAGAAATAAATTTCTTTATATTAATTATAACCAAATTATAAAAACAATATTATAGACAGTCAGGACAAATCGATGGTCCCTATAAACAATGACGGTTCTGCAAAAAGACTACTGTTCAGTAGAGCAGTTCAAAGTTTGTTTTACTACTAAAACTTGCGCAGACAAGGTCAATACAACTGACAATATTATCTTTAAAACTGGCTAAATATCATGATTAAAAAAAATTACGTACGATAGATCTTTTTAATGTGACTATACTATACTATTTATGTAAAAATGCATAACCGACATTGTTAATAGGAACCATTGAAATTCAAAATTACCAGAAATTCCAAACTAAAATCGCACATTAAATATTTAACCACATACCAGGCCACTTCGATTAACTTAACGTCACGGCATACAGGAGCGAGGTCTCGTAAAAACGTGTTCAATAACCTGAAATATTAAATGCACGCGGTTAATTGGCTGAAACTTTACTGCTGATGTTCAGGTATGGACGTTGTTATAGACACATAAGCTGAGTAGTGTTTTACGGAATAATATTCTCATTTTATAATGGTTTTATTAAAGTTTCAAGAAATTTATGAGATATGTTTTGTAGAATTACACGGCTTTTTTTTTGGATGGGAAATCATCAAATGACTTCTCCCGCTCTAGGCGGAGCGGGAGGGCGTGTCAGATTTTTACTGACTAAATCCCACCCGTGTTCCTTCAGTTGCCCATGTGCCAGGGTATCTCTTTCGAACAATCTCGCGACCCTGGCAGGAGAATTACACGGCTCGCGTTTAAGTAATGACATCTGCATTGATTGCCTTATCAGGTTAAGCTACGCTTGCTGGGGTTGGTCAGCGGATGGGTGACCAATGTTACATACCGAGACTCCTCATTGGCTCAGTTGTGGATCTTTGGTATCGGTATAGGTCGTCAGAAGCTCGAAAGTCTGACAAGCAGTTCTTCAGTTATTTATTACCTTTAAAAAGTATCTTATACTCAGTTACTGGATTAAAGTAAAATAATATGGGGTGGTGGAGACAAATATGATCATCAGAGTCCACTTCGTAATTTGGTTAGGTTTACTTTAATATTAACTTAATAAGTAAACTAAGTAATATGCTCCAAAAACTGTACAATCGTCATTAAAAACATTTTTGGGACTCTCGGCGAGGCTTTGCAGCAAACCTACTGTTTATCTTAACGTGCAGTAACCGCAATCCGATTGACACTAATTCCAGGTAAATCTAATCTGTAGTGTCAGCTTCAAACAACGCGCCTTAGTCAGCTTTAGAAGCGATTTCGTCATAATAAAGATATGAAAGCGTTTATTATTTTTGCCTTGATTGGAGGCATTTGTAAAATTGCTTTACATTTTTAATTCATTCAGATCACATACATATTTTACTGTAAAAAACCGACCAAGTGTGTAGCGGACAACGCACATGGAAGTGTTCCGTAGTTGCGTTGAATATTTACGCATATTATTTTGGACACACTTATTTTCAATCACTCACATTTCAGTCACTGTTGGACACATGCCTGTCCCATGTTGCGCCACAACACTCTATCCTCTACCTTCGGCATCCAGTCTGTCCCAGCCACCTTATTGACGTCGTCTGTCCATCTAGCGGTGGGGCGTCCCACGCTACGCTTGCGGTCGCTACTCCAGGACTCGTCTGCTCCACCAGCCATCGGTTCTTCGACAACCATAGCCAACCCCCTGCCACATCAACTCGCTTTCTCTGCAAGCTATGTCGGTTACTCCAGTTCTTTTTTCACAACTTCGTTTCTGCTTTCATTTTCGAGTATAGCCCGCTCCATAGCGCGCTGAGCGACCTTACATTTGTGGACCAGCCCTACTACTGTCAGTATCCACCGTATGCTACAACAGGTACCACACACCGGTTGAAGACCTTAGTCTTTAAACATAACATTCATAACATATTGTTGAGTATCATAGCAATTCTCGAAAACTACGAAACAGCTTTTATTCTGATGGTGTAACTGAAAATATCGCCTTTACCTTCAAAAAAAAAAAAAACTGGCTTCAATACAAAAGTCACTTAGGTAGACATTTTAAATAATGGGACCCAAATATAGTAGTCGCATAGTTTTATTTTCATACCTTGGTGATAGATACCTTTGTGTATTAAAAATATGTATGAAAACAAATGGTGTATGGGAAGTGCCACCCCTAATTATTTTAATGGTAATTTCACTAAACCATGGTCTAGCGCTGTACAGAATCTACCTTATTTCCAATTTTCATTGAAAAGATTCCGAATATAAAAGATTACATCTGGGCGGACGCACAGACTGACAAGCAGCTGACGAAATAATTAGGGCCAATGTCTAAGGAACTCAAAAAAAATAACAACCGACTTCCTTAAAAAAACACTACAAGGTAAAAAATAACTTTAATTTCGTAAGTCGGTGTTTTAGGATCTGTATTTAGGTTTTTTTTTTGCCACCGACTAGACCGGAACTCGGTTGTAATTTTTTATTTTTAGCTTTTTAGTTATCGTATGTACCCCGCACTAATCTAATCGCGTTATTCGTTCATTTGTCACGCAAATACTTAATGCAAATTAAAGAATTATATGGTTTTCACATGGATCCCATTGTCAGAATGGAACCAAATTAAAATCGGTTCACCCAGACAAAAGTTATGAGGTGGTAAACATAAAAAAAATACAGACGAATTGAGAACCTCCTCCTTTTTCTCAGTCAGTTCAAAATGTACAACATTATTGCCTTAATCAAATCAATTTGTGAAAAGTGCTTGTCATTTTTAATTCATACTGCACACATACATTATAATGGAAAAAGCTTTTGTGATTGGAAATGCATTTTCAAGCCTGGCGGATTATGAAAAAGGTGTAAATACTGTTTTACTGCTGAATCCTACTACTTACTTAATGGACGAGATTATTGACCTATAAGTACGTATTGTTTCTGAATCAATATCCAAGTTATTAATTTGCGAGAGTTACTTTTAGTTGTAAAAAGCTTTTTAGAGAAATAAGGAACAGTAAACAGTTTAATATTGCTCTTGTACCTTTATTATTTCGATATAAACGTAAAGAGGCGAATAAGGGGTAATAAGGCGAATAAGGGAGTTGTACCAGAGAATGCACAGGAACGTCATCTTCGCATTTTACTACCATGCTGCAATCACCAACCAGCCTACCAAGCGTGACGCTTATGGCAAACCCTCCAGCTGGGGGAGGCTTGTGTTCATCAATGGACGTCTTTTTGCTGAAATGATGAAGCGATGCCTTTTCTTTCGTCGACGTGTTAATTACTATTGCCACGTAATAAAGACATAAAGAGCCTTTTCTTTTCTTTTTCAAGTTCTGTTTGTTCATAACGTAGATATTTTTTACAGAAATCTGACTTTTAAATCAATTTTAAATCATACTCCGGGCATTATCAAAACATGCATTTCCATCGCTTACTTACTGTTGCTTTTTCGAGGCATAAATCATTGTAAGCAAGCCAGTGTAGTCTGAATTTTGCCCAAACATATAATAATACAAACATTTGCCCGCAGTTCCGTTCGCGTGACCGCTATTCTAATAGAAATGTTGGTGGTTAGTTTAAGCAAGTTTGTATTTTATTGCCATCTTTAAATCGTCGTTATTGCTGAATTATAACATTTGAGTACTTACTGCAGTTGTTAAGAGTCATACTTCTGATGTTAATGTTTAAAGTGTGACGGTTTTAAATGATGACTTTATTCGAACTTAAAAAGACATCATCTTTTGTTTTCTAAACGTGGGTTTTTTTTTTGGATGGGAAATCATCAAATGACTTCTTCCGCTCTGGGCGGAGCGGGAGGGCGTGTCAGACTTTTACTGACTAAAACCCACCCGTGTTCCTTCAGTTGCCCATGTGCCAGGGTAACGGTATCTATTTCGAACAATCTCGCGACCCTGGCAGGCATCGGTCCTAGCAGACCCCTTCAATGCTGCTGACATCTCTTTAAGGCGTGCGTGGAACACTACGCGGCGTCGACCCGCGTCTGGTCCTTACCGGGCGGCGAGCTATCCATTGCTCGCCGCCCGCAAGCTCGCGCCTTCGGTGGCCGGGAGTCCCCTATTGACTCTGTACGTGGGTTGTAGCTGATTCGAAAATCATCAGTATTTATTAGCTCGTACTCATTACAGTGACCTACGCGTTCAATATAACAATACAGTGCTACTGCGGCAGCCGTGAAGTAGTAGCGTGTCAAGGATGTTTGCAGATAACAATATTGATGGTTTTGCCGCCATTATTAGAAATAGATGCATCCCTGATGACTCGTGTTCGCGGCAGCACCAACAGTATTCTCAGTGTATTCGCAGATCGGTGGGATGCTGAATTTTAATTGTAATTGTATATTTGTATCTGTGTCTGTAACCTACTAACATTAGACGTTAAGAAAATTGTTTGTTACTAACCCCATGGACTCCGGTATGAGATAAAAATGTTCTATTCTTTTCTGGTCTGTTCTGTTCCGTTCCGTTCCGTTCCGTTCCGTACCGTTCCGTTCCGTTCTGTTCCGTTCCGTTCCGTTCCGTTCCGTTCCGTTCCGTTCCGTTCCATTCCATTCCATTCCCTTCCATTCCCTTCCATTCCATTCTATTCTATTCTATTGCTGAGTGATGAGCTCAATGATGTTTAATATGTTTATATGGACGGGCTTGGCTATTTAATAACAACTACACGGATCGGTAGATTAGGTAAAGCTATGCTTGTCAAGATTAGTCCATGGCTTGGTGATCATCTTTACATACCAAGATGTCATGTCTCGGAAAGCATGTTAAGCTTATTGGTCCCGGCTGTTATTCGTGGATCTTTCACTGTCGTTACGGGTTGTCAGAAGCTCAAAAATCTGACAACCCAGAAACTGGGTTCTGGAGCTCAAATAAGACTGACTATCAGAGCTCCATGCTTATACTGGTCTGCATTTGTTTTAATTGAAAGTCGAACCCAATAAATTTGAGAAAAGGCTACACAGATGATGATGTTTGTCTGTTTGTCGAGATCCATCTGAGAATTTTACGCAGAATTTAATGATTTTATTTGAGCACTAGCTTTTGTCCGCGACTTCAAATTTTTGCTCCCGTGACCCTTCCCATCGCATCGAATTGCCTGCCAGTTTTCATCAATGCTTCGTTGCTGCTCCGCTCCTTTTGACTGTAACATGATGATGATGTTATATAACCTATATATAGCCTTTCTCAATAAATAGGGTACCCAACACAAAAATAATTTTTCAATTTGGACTAGTGGTGCTTGAGATTAGCGCGTTCAACCAAACAAACTCTTCAGCTTTATAATATTATAATAAAAATAAATATATAGTAATATAGTAGGATGTATATTCTACGACTTTTTTTTTTGATAAAGTACAAAATAATCACCCACATAACACCTCTTTTACAATCTTCACAGGGTAAAGTGCAACTGTAGTACACTGACATTTTTGCCGGCTATATTTATCTTCGTGTGTGTGAAACTAAATCATACCCTATCATCAGTAGCCTAAAGCGAAACAAATAGTATACGATTATGATAGATACACACCAGTTGGTACATATTGGTATTCCAAACGCGGCGTTCACACACTACGCTAAATATCAGCCATCCCGGTTTATACTACACATCGTGGTTTACTACAATGATGGCAGATCGCGGGGATAGGGCTGTCAAAAATTATTCAGAATTTACAATTATTTTCTACAGGGGCTCGTGGCTACATGATAATAGCCGTAAGGGTAGATCAAAATCAAAATAAAAAGTTATTTATTCAAATTAGGCTGAAGACTCGCACTTTTTAAAAGTCAAAATTACATAAGACAGTCTCCCAAAACGCCTACCCTTCACCACTTCTTAGTGCTTTAGCTGGAAAGAAGCGGCGCAATTAACTCCCCAGTAGCACAGCTGTCTGTTTAGTTCAACTTGGTCTTGATCAAAAGTTAGGTTATACACATGCCGCGGTCGATTCGTGTAAGGGTGACCATACATTATTTTTCGACAACCGTCCGTGCGCCGGAAAAGACGTTAAGCTATTGAACCCAGCCCTGTCATTCGTAAATCTTTTACAGTCATTATGGGTAGTTTGGCCAACAGTCTGAAAGTCAGTCATACCTAAGGGTATCAATATGGAATCCTTTAACTGAGCTGTGTAGGTCAGATTGACAGGCGCTCTATCTAAAATATTGGTATACAGCTCCATCCGGTTTAACTGGAAGTCAACCCCAACATAGTTGGAAAAAGGGTAGGCAGACTGACATTTTATACATACAAATGGAAACGGTCGGAAGGAAAAAATGGTAAATCCCAACATTAAAACAAGAAGGAAATAAAAACAGATACTTTTAAATAGGTATGTAGATTTTCTCTGTTTGGACCTAAACACCGTCTTTGGAATAATAATTTCTTCAATTATTTTTTTAAGCCGATCGAGCATGGTTTAATTTTGGGATTGACATGTTGCAGGTCGACTTCGGGGGTTGTTAAGCGGGTTCACATGTGGCTATCTCAATAAACGAGAGCAGTGGTGACTCAGTGGTATCACCCCGACTTACGAATTGTATGTCGCGGGTTCGAACCCAGGCAGTTGCTTTACTTTGTGTAAATATTTTTTTCAACACTGTTCTTAAAACGGTGAAGGATAACATCGTGAGGAAACCAGCATGTCCCAGAACTAAAAATTTGAAGACATGTGACATCTACCAACCCGCACTGGGCCTGCGTGTTAGATTACGGCCCACTCTCTCTCACTGAGAGGAGGCCTGTGTCTAAGTAGTGGAAATAATATAGGCTGATTAATATCTCAATAAACTAAAGTCTCAAGCCACTGCTTAAAAACTTAAAATTAGGCGACCTGTGGGGGGCACGGACCTCGACTTAGGTCGCTGGAAGAAGATGTCCTCTTCCGGGGTAGACTACCCTCTAAGTTCTAAGGGACGGGCTGGATCAGAATGATGTATTGCATCTGGTTCTTAATTATTATAATATTAAATTCTTGTCAGGACGTATCACAAACTTTCAGGTGATTTTAGGTACTCTAATCACTACCTTAGTCTAAGCTACCATTATACTTTTCATCCTCTTCCATCTTTAGAGGTCTTCAATTATTTTCCTATCATAACCTTCACCTGAAACACTGACATCAATTGGGTATCTTTTTTTGTTTTGGGTTGGAAAATCAGCATATGACTTCGGAGGGCATGTCAGATTTTACTGATTAAAACACACCAATGTTCCTTTAGTTGCCCATGTGCCAGGGTCACGGTATCTCTTTCGAACAATCTCGCGACTCTAGCAGATCAATTGGGTATCTTGACTTTTCCATAATTCTCATCTGCCAACCCTGAACACATCACCAAAATATCGCGGGTTGATTTAAATATTCCGCGCGTTGACGCCTCATTGGGCGAGTCGACGTGAATGCGCGTCGGATACGCATTGTGGCGCTTCCACATTGTAATTGAGAAGTTAATCGGCTATCTGGAAGGATTTAATCGTGTATATGCCGCAATTTTTGTCATGCGTTATGGAGCGATGGAAATATTTTCACATATTACCTACTGATTTTCGTAGTGCGGCGGCGGACTTTATTTTGTGTGAACGTTTTAAAGTGAACAAAATTTGTAGGGAAGTTCAAATTTATCGTATTTTTTAAAGGGGTCTACTTTCTGATTAGATGAAATATAAATAAATAAGATATTTCAAGTTTTTGACACTATTTACCCACCCAGCCTGATTGCCGAATTGAACTCACTTCTTCTTATATTAGGAGTTTATGGGCCGCGTCCTAACCGTTTACATGAATGTGACGTACTGATGCACCGTGTGGTGCTCGACCTTACAAATAGCAGTATCCCATTTCTTCCCGTGGGTGTCGTAAAAGGCGACTAAGGAACTTACTAGAGAATGGGCAGCAACACTCTCTATGCATTATACCACCAAACTGCGATCGCCAACCCAAAGCGTTTATTGCAGTTAAAAACTAATTACACATTTTTTTGACTACAACATATTTACAAAATGTTTATTTATATACTTACCCGTATAGATTGTTTTTAGTTTGTCAAATCCGAAAAATGTGCTAATTGGTTTATGGTTATGGTACCTATATGATTTTACATATGGAAAAAAATTGTTTTTTTTTTTTTATTATTTTTAACTTCATTTTTAAAGTAATACGTTTTCAATGAACGGTCCACGTAGACATGGTTTTAAACAGTTTTATATAAATGTAAGTGGGAGCAGTGGTGGCCCAGTGGTAACGTGAGGAAACCGGCATGTCTTAGAACCAAAAACGCAGACATCTACCAACCTGCACTGGGCCCCCGTTGTTGATTATGGCCCACTCCCTATCACGTAGAAAAGGCCTGTATCCCAGCAGTGGGAACATCTACTGATGAATGAAAAATACAAATTTAAAAGGGTTTTAAAGCAGAGATTTTGGTGAAAACAGTTACTATTTACAACTATAGTTAAGACGCAGGAATAAGGATATAGGTTATGCCGAAGTGAAATGACCGGTTTGGAACTGACATAAGTCTTGATATATGATTTTTCAATTTCAATTTAATAATGTTAATCAAACAAATTTTTTTGGAAAATATGGTGACGTAAAATCTTAAAACCTTTACCTGAATATGTGTATAAATGAATGTATTACTCCCTCCCCCTCTCACCTTAGTTAGTGATTGCGTAAGAATTTACCCTGAACGTAGTTTGTTTACATTTCTAACGGGTACTGTTGGAACAGATCATAAATTATAGCACATTATTACTCTGTTTAGTTTAACTACTTCAGACAAAACATTTTTTTTTCTAATATATTGTTCATTTAATAAAATAGTTTTTATAAACCCTCCAGGCGTTAAGCCGCGCAATTTTCGTACTTTTATTTTGTTTGCGCAGACTTTGTAGGTTTGATGGAGATCGTTTCAAGTCTGTAGTAGTTATATTGCTGAAAAACAAAGCTAGACGTTAGGGTGGAGTGAAAATGTATGGAGATTTTTTTTTGTATTTTTCTGTAATAGCATAGCACTAAAAAGCTGCCTATGGATGAGTTAATAAACTATGTTAAATATCATTTATGTATTATAATGATTCGAGGTGCCCCAGCACGAAAGAATTTTGAAAAAAGTAAAATTTCGTTCATTTCTGACAGCCTCATTCAGATGTATATAAACCTAAATAATCTATTGGAATAGTATTTGTTGTGTTGCTTGAAACCTACATTTTTATGTAATAATAATAAAAAATATAAAATTTAGGAGTTTATGGTGCCCTAAAACCTCTTAAAACCAAAATAATACAAGAATTTTATGATAAAAATTCGATTAATATTAACTAAATATTTATGAAAAAAAAAAAAAACCAAAATAGCCCATCAAGTAGAAAAATCACGTTAAGTGTTATAAAAATGCATCATCTGACGTGATGACAGTCTAACCCTGATATAACCATTAAGTTTTTCTTCTCCACATACAGCACCTGAGGCTTCAGTTACGAGTGTGATGCAACGCTCCACGGCTTGAGTATGACAGGGAAAGAGTGCTTTATTCTCTTTCGTTACAAGGCCATTTTCTACAATTTCTTTCAAGGCTTCAGCAGATAAACTCTTAGTTAAAGGCCACTCAGTAACAGTAATCTGACTATCGTGTCAAGTAATAATGTCAGTATAATGGGAGCATCGAATTAAATGATGGAACTTTAAATTTTCGGATTCCTATGACTTTCTCTGACCTTGCTTTCAGAATACGTCGGCATGCCAGTTCCCGTATCACTGGGCTGTCATCTGCAAGCATAGACAAAAGAAGATTTTCTGGATGGCCAAAATATCTATTTCTTTGTATGACTGGATCACTCACTTTTTTCAAATTGTCGTTTAAATAGCGACTATAATTCATCGTCAACCACAAATGCTGTGCTCCATTTAAACACGAAGGATTGCATTTGATTTGAAACCACATTCGCGCATAAACTTTCATCATGAAATTGGCTAATATAAGTAGATTCTCTTCCGGATCAGTCTTTGTGACATATAATCGTAAGATCCTGTTCGCAGTCGTTAGCCACCTGGATTGGTTGAGTAGACCGGGTTCTCTATTTGTCTGGTCAGAAGAGAAAATAACAGTGCTAATAGCAGTCATTATCTCAAATAGACATGTTTGATCGGAGCTTAAATCAATGAAATATTTAGCGTAATAACAGGAAGTGGCGTGGGTATAACGGCTTTCACAACTGGCTTTTTTTCACATTGTTGCAGTTCAGATCCAATTGGCCCTGAAAAACATCGAGGTCCCGTAGTTTGACCGCCCAAATGTATCAAAAGGTGTCGTAGTGGCAATTCATTCGAATGTAGTGCACAGATGAACCATTGTAAAGGTTTTTTTTTATCTCTACCTCTAGCACGCTTATGACGCCGCCTTTAGATCCAATATTTAAAACTGTCCCATCACAGTCCACTACTGACAAAGCACTCAAGTCAACCGAGTTATCATTTAAATATTTTATAATATTTTCTTTGATTGTCTCTCTACTGATGTCTATAATGATTTTCTATTTGCCGTTTTCTATACCATTTATCTCTTTTTTTGACTGTTATCAAAGTTTTGTCTTTTCTACCGTCAAAGTAAAGACCAGGTATAGGTTGATTGCGGCTCAATATTTTCAAAACAGCGCCTTTCTTTGCTCTTTCCCGTCAAACCTTCGAACGATCTATCACACTGGTCACTTGATGTAATAATGCCATGCATCTTTTAGGACAGCAGAAGCTATAATAGCGGCAGACCTGTCAGAAACTCCAGTACGATCACAGGCAAGAGCTAAAGATGGGAGATTTATTCGCATCTGTTTAGATCAGTCTTTCCCAACGTGGGCGATAACGCCCCCTTGTGGGCGCTGCAGGCCTAAAGGGGGGCGGTAAGAGACCCAGAAAAAAAAGGGGGCATTGTGTAGGGCTTTGGGGTCGATTTATAATTTCATCTACCTAGCTAGGAAGACTCTTAGACACCGACTGAGCTCTCGACTCTCGACTACATCTTGTGAACATCAACTAATATTAATTAAGGATATCTGGATGACCGAGCTTTGCTCGGTATTTTTTGATAAATTGTGTTTAAAATAATAAATTTATGTTAAAGTTGATTATCGATAAATTTGGTCATTGAAAACACGAATAAAACGACATTTTATAAAAATGAATCCTAGCTAGATCGACTTATTGCCCCCGAAACCCCCTGTATACTAAATTTCATGAAAATCGTTGGAGCCGTTTCCGAGATTCAGATTATAATATATATACAAGAATTGCTCGTTTAAAGATATAAGATATAGCTCAAACTCGGTTCGATATAAAAGACCGCAGGCAATCATGTTTTAACAAGTTTTTGTTAAATAATCCGAATTGTACATTCCTATACCAATCGGCTGGTTCTATAATACTTGTTCTTGCTTGTCGAGTACGATTGGGCGTCGAATGAGATAAACGAGTTTATGCACGTTTGTCTTATTCCTGTTGGTGCGTGCTGCTTATGCAATCCTATATAAACGACGTAAATTAATTTTATTTTCATTTGCGGTTTCGCGCATAATAGATAAGCAGTACTTGATTTCAACACTTACGTATTTCTTAAAACAAAACAATGTCGGAAGTAAAAAAAAGAGACGGCAATACTCTGCGGAATATATTAAATTCGGATTTATTGAAAATCCCACAAACCCGTCGTCGCCTTTGTGTCTTCTATGTCTAAAAACATTTTTTTCGAACGAAGCAATGAAGCCTTCAAGACTGCAAGATCATTTGAATAAAATGCATCCAGATAAGACAGAAAAGAATGTAGCATATTTTCAAGACCTAGAGAAGAAGCATAATACTCAGCCAAGTGTATCAAAACTATTTTCGGCGGCTGCTAAGCAAGATGACGACGGACTTCGAGCTTCGTACAATATCTCTTTGTTAATTGCTCAAAAAGGACAGACACCACACAACATCGGAGAAGAGTTTATTTTGCCAGCAATAAAGGAAGTAATAACTACTGTGCTTCATAAACCGGCCGCAGATATTATCCGAAAAATTCCTTTGAGTAATAATTCTGTGCAAAGACGAATTGATGAAATGGCTGAAAACATTGAAGAATCATTGTGCAATCATCTGAGGACTAGTCAATTCTCAATTCAGCTCGATGAGTCCACTTTACCAACTAATGAAGCGTTGTTGCTATCTTACGTGAGGTTTATTAAAGATGAGAAAATACGTGAAGAACTATTGTTTGCCAGAAATTTGGAGACAGATACAAAAGGCGAAACCATATTCAATACATTGGAAAAGTTTTGTGAAGAGAAAGAGATTCCTTTGAAAAATATTATATCAGTTGCTACGGATGGCGCTCCGGCTATGAAAGGGCGCCATAAAGGCTTCATAGCATACTTAAAGAATAAAATTCCAGATGTCCTTGCTATACATTGCGTTATTCATAGACAAACTTTGGTTGCTAGAAACTTAAGTGAACGACTATTTCAATCACTGCAATATGTCATCAAAGCAGTCAATAAAATCCGTTGCAGCTCTTTGAATGATAGATTATTTCATCAGCTTTGTGTTACTAATGACAAAGATTTCAACCGTTTGTTGCTTCATACTGAAGTTCGTTGGCTGTCAAGAGGCAATTGTATGATTCGATTTTACAACCTGTTTGACTCTATGATAGAGTTCTTGGAAACTAAAGATACAGAACTGCGCAACAAGCTCATAACATCAAAGAATGATATAGCTTACATGACAGACCTGTATAAAATGTTCTACGACATGAACCTCCAACTGCAAGGCGATGAACTAAATTTAATTAAAACAAAAAATGTCGTTGCTGCTTTCGCAGCCAAACTGCTTCTGCACAAAAAGAATGTGGGGAAGACGTGAGTTTCACAATTTTCCGAATTTATCAGTATACTGCAGTAACGACGACTTGTTTGCCTACTGCCAATATTTGGAAAACCTCCACATTGACTTCACCGGACGATACCAGGACATTTTAAACTTGGAAATACCAGACTGGGTGTTGGATCCGTTTTCAAATGTCAACACAGCAATGTCTCCTCAGCTGGAAGAAGAACTTATAGAATTGACAACAAACGAAGAAATAAAAATCAAGTTCAAAAATGGATATCAAGAATTTTGGCTACAAAAACCGATGCCGCAATTGTACCCTGGATTGTGGTCAATTGTTCAACGATTTTTGATAGCATTCCCATCGTCATATTTGTGTGAACGTGGATTTAGTGCTGTGGCAACGCTGCTTACTAAAAAGAGAAATCGTTTGCGTGTTACCGAACGTGGCAACTTGCGGCTGTTTTTGAGTAAATTGGAACCTGATATCAACAAACTTATTGAACAGCATCAGATTCAACCTTCACATTAGTTTTTATATAAGAATTGATTATGTTTGTTTTATTTTCAATAAAAGATACTCTGTCCGAATACTATAAATTTGCGTTTCAATAATCAGTTATAAGTACTTAGCGGTTTTTAGGTATGTTTAAAAAGGGGGGCGTTAAAAAATAATTTATTCTTAAAGTGGACAGTAGACAAAAAAGGTTGGGAACCCCTGGTTTAGATGATGGCTCAACAACATTCTGTTTTTGTTCTTGATACGATTAATACAATGAAATGTAGTTTTTCCCAAGAATGCTTACTTGTAACTGAAAGGGTAATTCAATAAAGGTTGACTTATTTATTAATGATTGGGTGCGTTCACAAACAAAAGAAAAACAATTTCTACGTTTTGTTATTAAGTTTAGCATTTGGCTTTGCACTATCGAAAACTGACAAGTTTCGGATTTTTTTTTCAAAACTTAGTCCTATCGGGGGCACCTTTAAATATAAACCAACACAAAAAATATTTTCGCTTTTGCTTATTGTGCCTATCACGCAACTTTTTGCGGGTATGCCATACTGAAAATCAAAAAAAAAAAATTTCACTCCACCCTACTAGACGTGTTGCTTGTGTATTTACTTTAGAGATTTTGCTATTTCTGTTGAGTTTGAATAAAATGTAGGTTGAATAGCATGGTCGTATTCTGGAGTAGTTAGAGATCCTTATCAATAAAATTCTCTCTTTTTAAATCCAATTAGTGGTCAAAGTAATTATTGCAAACTAGCATCGTGCATGATTGATGGATATTGTTTTTTTTTGTTTGGTCAACCTATGAGGTTGTCGGCTGTTTAACCGGATTTGCCTGTGGCTACCTTAATAAATGAAGGTCTCCGGCCAGGGCTTAAAAACTTAAAACAAGAGCGACTACTTACTAAGGGCACACCCTGTGAGGTACAGACGTCGGCTTAGGGCAATGCTGGTAAGGAGCAGCAAAGGACGGGCTGATTCGGAATGAATAGATATTGCAGTCAGTTTCTTAAATATAAGGCATAGTGGCATTGCTATGTTGCTATGCGACCCATAATCTTAGTGTCATCCTTTAGTTTTATAAGTAAAAGTATTAGATATATTCTTATGTAAAAACCAGAAATTGCCTCGTTGGTATATTGGTCGCAAACGCTACTGCTGAGCACCTAGGATTGGATTTCCAGGACATCAGTCCGGGAAATCGATTCCCAGGGGGGGCAAAATTTTATTGGGTTTTCTATTTGCCTCTGATAAATAATGGATTTGTGCGTTATTACTGGCAATAGACTCGCCGCCTATTCCATGGGACTTAACCATAACTGGTGAAATGTTGATAAACTATAGTATAGCCCCTCTGCCCAACACATTGGGGAAAAATACATGATATTATGTTATGTTAAAAACTAAAAATAAGATGAAAAATCTGAAAAAGGTATCATACATATGCCAGGATTTGGTATCCTATAATACCTACCGTACCTAGCAATAAAATTACCACAACAAATAAAACCTGGTAAACACATATAGCTGTCCACTCCTATAATCCCATAGTCACCTTAGAAGAGAAGCTTTTGCCAAGTACGTTGCGACAACTCGAGTGGAAAAATAAAATATTTTTCACCGCAGGATGATTCGTAAAACTGTGTAACTGAAACGGGAACTTTTTGTTTCGCCCATACGCAATTATGTGCGAGAAACTTAATGTATTTTTTACTGGGAACATGTTTATCACGGGAAAACACCACTTAATCCACCATTACGACAGATGACGAGGGCTGTGGGCGCAGGGACGGACTGTGAACTTTGATTGAAAGGATTAATTTTATTGACGTGATTTTTCATATTTTAAATGCTTTTCATGGCTCCTGATATATGGGGCGGAAACGCTTTAAAATTTTCAGAGATACTGTTGAATATTTTTGTGGATGGTGTTAAGTTATTGTCGATATGCGTCATTGAACTGTTCGCAAAGACTGGCGATTATTAGATAGCTCATCAATGCATTGCGTTGTAAGCAAAACACATTGCACTGAATTTGAATCTTACGATTGCAAATAATAAAAATGACAGTGCACTACAAACTCTTTTTTTGAAGTGAAAACTTCTTTAGCGGCGTTGTGCACTTTTTTGTAATGGGTAAAAAATGTTAAACTCGCGTTAGGACACGTGACCTGATCAAAAATTCGTAAGACGGACGGAGAGTGATTTTTCTGAGAGATAAACATTTTAATGTAATATAAATTGTCATGTTTGTGTACAATAGCGCAATAAATAAATATTGTATTCTACCACATAAATGATAGTACTTTTATATTGATAATTAAAGCAATTCGTTCAAAATTATTCCCTAACCATTCCAAAATATCAAAAATGCACAATGTTAATATTCAAGTTTTCACTTCTGCCGGCACTCCCGGAGTGCAACCATTTTTAACACGCTTTTATTAGGTCGACCTGTATGTAACTAACTATGTAATGGAATCTAAGGTAACTAATTTAACTATCTTCCAAGGATCGCTGCGTCATGAAAATTGGCAGCTGTATGTAGTTCTGATGACAATACAATAATATGGTACTGTCAAACTGATCTGATGATTGAGCCGGAAGATATTAACTGGAACTTCATGATGGAACATCGTATCATAGCTGTGTTTGGACTTGTTAGAAAATTCTTGTAATGAACTTTGACCACGATTAGGTTTCAAGGTCTGATGATGAAGCCGGAAGATAGGCACTGGTACTCCATGATGAAATATCGTATCTTAGCCGTGTTTGGACTTGTTAGAAAGGTCTTGTAATAATCTTTGACCACGATTAAGTTTTTGGTTTTTACGTGGATTTATAAAAGCGTGTTTTTCTAGAGTTTTTAAACTATAAATTTATTTTTATAACACCCACGCCCACATAGTCTCACGCCTTTTTGTCATGGGTGTAAATCAAAAGTCATTTATTCAAATTAGGCTGAGGATAAGAACTTTTCGAACGTCACAATTACAAAAAGGCAGTCCCCCAAAACGCCCACCCGTCACCTCCTAGTGCTTTAGCTGAATAGGTAGAAATAACAGAACGCCACCTGCTATGATCCTAACATAGGTAATCTTTTACCTCGTTATTTATTGTTATAAGTAGGAATATAAATTTATTATAACTACCTAAGTTTTTCTTCAATCGAAGTTTCTTGTTTATAATCATTATTCTTTCTTGCCTCATCACGTACCTAGCCTTTTTCAAACTATGATGGAGTCGGATTCAAGTCTGACCAAATGCAGATGGGTTACAGTAATTTACATTTAAAATCCGTCTGTCTGATCTCCACAACCCAGTTACTGAGTTATACGATACCCCTTGGTAAGGATTACTTATCAGCCTTTCGGGCTTCTGACGACTCGTAATGACTGTCAAAAAGCCACGAATGGCAGTCAAGGTCCCGGCGACGGACAATCTGTCCATACGAACGTAATACCGAAATCATTTGCAATTTGAGCATATTTCCACCATTTTAAGATGATATTCGGCTTTAGACAGTATTTATTTAGGTTATGGTGACGTTTTTTTTAAAAAAAAACTGATCTAAAATGAAGTTTGAGCGAATTGCATTTCACACATTTTTACAACATAAATGACATGTTTTTTTTTTGTTTTTTCTGCATTAAAAACAACAATATCTGTAATAATGTTTTATCCATAACACAGCTTATATTATCAAGATACAAAATAACGAAAACCAATTTAAAAATCATTAAGTTTTCATTCATCATTTTTGGTATAACGGAACACAGCCAAATTATCATAAATTTTCAATAACGAGTAGTGCTATCGCGTTTCACAAAAATGTCAATGTGTGCACGGTCGTACGGCTGGCAGTAGTGTGTTGTGTAGGTACCGCTCGGACATGCATTCACACTAGCGCAACATGCATTTTGGGCGTACTATTATTTGTTTATTCAATTGTATTGTGATATTTCTGACATTATTATTGACCTATGCTATGGAACTTGGATTTTGATTTTTCTTCTGATTTGGTATCGAGTACAGAGACTGAATGACTGATCAGAATGTAGAGCATTCTGACGATTCTTTTTTTTTTTTTGTTAGATGGGAAATCATCAAATGACTTCTCCCGTTCTGGGCGGAGCGGGAGGGCGTGTCAGACTTTTACTGACTAAAACCCACCCATATTCCATCAGTTGCCCATATGCCAGGGCCACGGTAACTCTTTCGAACGAATCCTGCGACCCTGGCAGGAACTTCGCTTTGTATACGGACCTGAATTTATTGTTTACGATTCGGTTTGGCTGCCAACATGGACTTCGAACGTTGGGATGTGTCTCTCAGTAAGTACCTATATTAGCCAATGATATATTATAATAAGTTACCTGTCTAATATTTTCTTGGCTACTAATTGTTACTTATATATTTTTAAACTCAGACCAATGAAATAAATATATTTTTTTCGTGGTTCGAGCTTAATAGTAGTAAGTAGTAAGTTAGTACCTACCAATTTAGGTATAGGTTAATTATTATGTTATGACTACGTTAATGTAATACGTTAATTATGTTATGACTTAACACACGTTCCCATGGACGTAATAAAATCACGGTTGGTTATTTTCGTGCACTGGGTCTTCAAAATACTGCTCAGCGCCAAGAGGTGAAAATCCAATTTATTAATTTATTTTATAATATGTAATGATAATGATAATGATAACGATGCTCGGTTCAACACCGACAGTTGAAAATGCGATCTTATTACGTCCGTGGGAACGTGAGTTTCACCATAATTATCGTAGTTTTAATTTCTGGGATAAATAATTGCCAGTATAGAAACTAATCGATTCTGAACAATTTATTATCGTAATGTTCATTTATTGTGTTACACACACTATTTAAACCTACTTCTACTATTCTTCACCAGTTTTTATTTGTTTGTTGGTATATTCGCATAGCTAGCTATCATATGGCAAACACATAATCAGTCTATAACCGGCATCAAAATCCGTTGCGTAGTTTTAAAGATATAAGCATACATAGGGACAGACAGACAGCGAAGTGACTTTATTTTATAATATGTAATGATAATGATAATGATAACGATGCTCGGTTCAACACCGACAGTTGCAAATGCGATCTTATTACGTCCGTGGGAACGTGAGTTTCACCATAATTATCGTAGTTTTAATTTCTGGGATAAATAATTGCCAGTATAGAAACTAATCGATTCTGAACAATTTATTATCGTAATGTTCATTTATTGTGTTATACACACTATTTAAACCTACTTCTACTATCCTTCACGAGTATTTATTTATTTGTTGGTATATTGGCATAGCTAGCTGACATATGGCAAACACATAATCAGTCTGTAACGTTCCCACTGCTGGGATCCAAGCCTCCTTTCTGAGAGGGAATGCGCCGTAATCTACCACGCGGGCCCAGTGCGGATTGGTAGATGTCTGATGTCTTCGATTTTTTAATTGTAAGACATGCCGGTTTCATCACGATGTTTTTCTTTACCGGTGCGAGAGCAATGTTGATGAAATTATTTATACAAAGTAAAGCGCGTCCCTGGGTTCGAACCCGCTACCTATAACTCGGAAGTCGGGGCCATTACCACTGGACCACTGGGATATGGTAAATAATGTATTGTAATATTCTGTGCCATGTAATTACTTTGCCTACTAGACCTACTATTGTATAGAATCAAATTTATGTAACTAAACAGACAGTTGTGCTGCTGGGAAGTTTGTTGCGCCGCTTCTTCTCAGATAAAGCACTAGGAATTGGTGACGGGCGGGCAGTTTGTAGGACTATTTTATGTAATTTTCACGTCCGAAAAGTGCTGATTCTAAACCTAGCTTAGCTTAGGAGAGTAACGTGTACATTAAAAATAAATGTTACTTAAAAGTCTTTGTTTTTTATTTATCCTCTTTTATATCTGCACATCGCGTAAATAAGTATAAATTATTGGAATATTTGTCTGTTTCTAATATTTTGCGTAACACTTTTAGTGACTTGTATTCATTATTTGTAAGTAGGTAGCTTTTGCCGGTGACTTTGCCCGCTTGGGGGTTAGAAAATGCATCTAAATCTTCCTCATAAATCACTCTATCTGTTGGTGAAAACCGCATGAAAATCCGTTGAACATTTTTGATTTCTTCGCAAGTAGGCAGACAGACGCGGCGGGGGACTTTGTTTTATAATTATGTAGTGATAACAATTTTTTAAATTACCGCGTCATCGTTGGCCTTCTATTGTTAAACAGAGATAGCAATATTCCGACCGAATTTTGCCTTAGCGTCGGCTCGTTGTTAGCGAGTTTAGGTGCCACGTTCTTAATATTTATTTATTTAAACTTCTCGCATACAAACAAGGTACAAAGGCGGCTTAATGCCTTAGGCATTCTCTACCAGTCAACCAAGGGTAGTAAAGAGATAACATGGCAGGTGCTTTGTCTGAGAGGAACAGTTATTGAAAAATATTATTAAAACACATCCTATCGCCGGGTTAAAGGCAAAACCGACTATCTGCGATTTTTTGAGATTTTCACTTTAATATACCATTAGGTGAAGAATCAAATGGTATATTAAAGTGAAAAACTCAAAAAATCGCAGATAGTCGGTTTTGCCTTTAACCCGACGCTATATCAAATTATATATAATGAGATGTTGAGATGACTCTACCCTATTTGTTTTGAAAATAACTCCGCAATTTCCGCTTAAACGCATACAGAGTGGTGGCCGTCCTGATACCGAGATCCCAGCGAATTCCAAAGAAGAATGGACTGAATATTAAAGGATGAATGAACAAAGTCAGAGGTATGAGAAGGACAGAGTAGAAGAAGATTGTTAGAAGAACGCAGATTTTTTAATATGCATGGACATGGAGGGATTATGGTATGTAAAGATGGTGACCCATACACGGACTATCTTAAGTGTTGCTAAATATGATCGATCGTCCCGTGCGGCTATTATTACTTAACCACAGTTATTTCGTACCCAGGTATCATATTTCAATGTTTTCTCTTTTGTTACAGATTTCACTACACTCCGAGCAGTTCAAAGGCAGTTCCAATTAGCAGTAAGTTTAAAATCTTATTCAATAGTACTAGCAATATGTAGTCCAATTTGTTTATGTTCCACAGAACCACAATATACAAGTAATAGAAACTGTACCTATTGTTGAAATAATATTAAATTCCTGTCCCCTCCGAGCGGAACACGATATTGCGTGAAACAAATTCAAATGGAAACAATATGAAGTCGAAAAAACTCACCGGTATAAAAGTCACGAAATTCAGTATCGCGTTGTAAAAAATGTATGCGTCTCTGTCTGTTTCGGACTATTGATTGATATAGAACAATTTGTTATATTAAAACTGTCTAATTATTATTAACATTTTATTACGTTTATGATTTCTACTTTGTACGTTAACCATAAAATTAAAATGTAAAACACACTTACAAGAAAAATACAATGAAAAGGTAAATACAACATTTTCGTATTATTAGGTAAAAGGTGTATTATAATTTAAAAGTAGAGCATTTATTTTTTTATTACCTATAAGCAGAGATGTGACTTATCTAAGATACAAGTATCTAAAATACAGATACAAGATACAAAATACGTATTTTTATCTTGTATCTGAAATACTTTTTTTAAAACCATTTTGTATCTTGTATTTAAATACCTTTTGTTGGGTATCTTAGTATCGTGTAGATACTATGTTTGATAAAATACTTTGAGTAATAGTGATGTATACATTTATTCAAATCATAAAATGTGACAAGATTGTATGGAGACATTAACTTGCCTAAAAGCGCGGAAAAATATGTAAAACTAGCTTCTGCCTGCAACTTCGTCCGCGTGTCAATCGACACAGAGAATAAAAAAAATCACAGAAAATTCAACCCCTATTTCACCCTCTTAGGGAAGGAATTTCAAAAAACCCTTTCTTAGTGGATACCTGCTCTTCACAAAGAACACATCCTCCAAATTTCAAGTCTCTACTCTCTACGACCAGCGGTTCAAGCTGTGCGTTGATATATCAGTCAGTCAGTCAGTCAGTCACTCAGGACAGGACTTTGAATTTTATATACAAGATTATTTTTAGTATATGCGAAACCTGAATATAGTTTGTTCAGAATCAGTAACTGAATCGATTCCAATAATTTTTACACCATGTTATATTTTGTACCAAAAATATTTAATTACGCTTCCAAGTCGCGGGCCTTAGTGTTTTGTTTCGATTATAAAATTATCATGTCTTTCTCGTATTCAAACGTCCATTACACGGAGATGGTACGTACGCTAGCTGTTTGTGGTGATCTGCATATGTTTTTGCGTGGACAACCAGGTAACTTATCAAGCTTATAACTTTGTGATTATTAATGACACAGTTTTGAAATTTTTTTCATAGATTCTTTACATAAAAATACTAGACCCGTGTTTCAGGTTTCGCATAAACAAAAATTAATGTTGTATATAGATACTTATCCTGATTTAATCAGGAAAAATTTATCGACCTGAAACAAGAGTGGCGGAGGCTTTAGACAACATTGAAGGTGATATAAAAAAAAAACACACACACACACATTACATGTTTTAAGAGGATTCTGATTCCTCTATTGCAAGTGCTGCAAACACAAGGTCTACTGGCAGTACCGCTGACTTAGAAACAATGCATACCTAAATAATAAAATACCAACATAAAGAACTTCAATGCTTATCAATGTTTTTCAAATACAACACCTGTTTGCCAAGCAGCGACCCTTCTCTTTCGAGGGTATGATTATGAGGCCTCATCGAAGTAAAATGAGTGATAAAATGATTGAAGAAGTGGTTTTACTTTTTTTTTTGGATTGGAAAGCCCGCACTGGGTGGAGCGGGAGGGCGTGTCAGACTTTTACTGACTAAAACCCACCCGTGTTCCTTCAGTTACCCATATGCCAGGGCCACGGTATCTCGTTTGAACAATCTCGCGACCCTGGCAGGCATCGGTCCTGGCAGACCCTTTCAGTGCTGCTGACACCTCTTTGAGGAGCGCGTGGCAACTAGGCGCCGTCGACACGGGCTTGGTCCTTACCGGGCGGCAAGCTACCCATTGTTCGCCGCCCGCAAGCCCGCGCCTAAGGTGGCCGGTAGTCTGCGATCGACACTCGACGCCCGGGGCGTCTCCTCTTGCGGCGGCTAGGAACGTGAGGGTGCAGACACTGCTACTCCCTCACGCGCCCCGCCTCCTCCTTCCCGAGCATTACTGCTTCGCAGAAGAAGGTGACGGCTTCCCATGCCCTCTTGCTCCGTACCAGGGCTCGCACCAGGGCTGGACGCGAGAGGTCACCGCCACCGATCGCCTCCACGAGGACACGGCGGTGCTCCGCCCAGGCAGGGCACACTTGCACCGTATGCTCCACCGTGTCCTCCAGACGATGCTCGCAATGGAAACACCCGGGCGTTTCCTCCCGCTTTATCCTGAACAGGAACTCCCCGAAGCACCCATGCCCGGTGAGAACCTGCGTCAGGCGGAAGGTGAGAACGCCGTGGCGCCTCTCTATCCACTCCTCAAAGAGGGGACTTACTGCCGCAATTGTGGCGTGCCAAGCGCTGAGTTGCGACAATCGTACCCGCCATGTCGCCATGAGATCCTGCCGGAGCTCTGTCCGCCGTGCCACGATTTGTCGCGGCAGCGGAGTTTCGCCTCTTCGCGCCACTCCCACTTGTGGGCGAGGGCCTTTGCCTCCAGATCCTATGGCTGCACTCCGGCAAGGAGGCTTGCCGCCTCAGAGGAGACCGTGCGGTATCCCTGGACTAGCCGGATGGCCATGACCCTCTGGGCAGCACTCAACCGGCGCGCTGGGCGCAGCCTCAATGAGGGCGCCCACACCGGTGCCCCGTAAAAGGCCATGGACCGCACGACCCCCATGTAGGGCCTCCAGCCGGAGGCGTTTGGACCCCCCGGATTGGGCAGGAACCGCTTTAAGGCAGCCACAGCCCGCTCCAGTCTGGGCGCCAAACGTCGGAAATGCTCAACGAAGTTCCACTGGCTGTCAAGGACAAGTCCCAGGTACAACTGATTTTACTTAAGTCTCAATTTAAACCTTGAAAACAATCTAAGTATACGCGTATACTGTCGTTTCACGTTTGCTCGATCAGCGCGATTTACGCGTTAAAAATTAAACTTACATTCAATAAAATGTTGTTTTCTTTCAAAAGTATTTTATCTTTAAAAAGTATTTGAAAGATACGTATTTTGTATCTAGTATTTCAAATACCATTCCTGAAAGTTATTTGTATCTGATATCTGAAATACTTAATTTAAAAGTATCTTGCATTTTGTATTCCAGATACTTTGTGTAAGGTATCTTATACATCACTGCCTATAAGACATCTTAAGTTACGACCGACATTTAGTGTAGGATGAAATAAAGAACTATTGGATACGGCACGAATTTTGATGACGTTTCTTTTTTTAAAGCCTTGGCCATCGGAAACATTGTCTTTTTTGGAAGCCAACTCTAAAAGTCTTATCTATCTAAACTAATATTTTATATAATATTATAAAGCTGAAGAGTTTGTTTGTTTGTTTGTTTGATTGAACGCGCTAATCTCAGGAACTACTGGTTCGAATTGAAAAATTCTTTTAGTGTTGGGTAGCCTATTTATCGAGAAAGGCTATAAGTTATATAACATTACGCTACAATCAAGAGAAGCGGAGCAGTAATGACAAATGTTGCAAAAACGGGGAAAATCGCACGGGTAGGCGATTCGACGCGACGGGAAGGGTGGAGGAAACAAGAAATTTAACGCGGACGAATTCGCGGGCAGAAACTAGTCATTTATATAAATTAATCTTAACGAAAGAAATGATGGATAGACTCTTTTAAAAATTGGCTGGAATGGCAGTGACTTCCGAGTTAGCAACTGACAGAGAAGTATGGACGAAAAAATCAGGCTGCGTTGATACCATACAAGAGATTGATGATGAAATGTATCGAAATAATATGCGATATTCATGATTTTAATTATCGTACGCTTAATGCATTAGATGAATATTGTCATGCAAACATCTCAAGCTAATAGAATTTATAACAAAAACATTCATATGCATATCCAATACGAAATGACGAGATTCTGAAGCAGAAAACAGGACCATTTCATTCCGAGACTAACATCTTGGCAGCGTCGATAACTACGACGTTAAGAGCTTATCTCGTCCCCTGGAGGTACTTCTACGTATTGTGCCCAACACAGGTAAGGATAAGCCAATTATTGCACTGCACCGTCCAATTTCCTGGAAGTACAGTGGCAACACTATCTTGCGCGAGATATTAATGGAAGAGGTTCTGCTTCTCTGTACAGTGAACAATTGAAATAGGTGTAGGTACATACTAATACATAATTAAATGAAATGATGTACGTAATTCTTAAATTTAATCAATATTGTTGTTATTAATAATCTTACAGCTAATATAGAAAACATACACAGAAAAAAGAACTTACAAAGTGTTTGACTAAGTAATATCTATACTTCTATACTAATAATTATTATGAATGCAAAAGTAACTTTGTCTGTATGTTACGCTTTCACAACTAAAACACTGACGGTTCAGTGGTTTAGTCGTGAACTTTGATGAAATTATGAAATTAAAGGTATGGGTTAAGTATGCGCTACTTTTTATTCCGCGACTTTTTCTGCGTCCGCGATAACCGATTTACTCGGACGAAGTCATAGGCAAAAGCTAGTTAAATATATTTTTCATCTCACTGTCAAAATTCACTTTCATTTTGATAAAACTCTTAAGAGTAAATAAGTTTTTAAGGTTTTATTTTCATAACATAGCTATACAATGAATGATCGGACAGCTCTCTTCCAAATAGATTTGGAATATTGATCAATCATACGTTATTCCCCTGATATTCAAATAAGTATACATTTTCCGGCGAATTCACAACAACAACATTCCAACGGAAGTAACAGTGAAGTGACTCTTACTGATAGATCAAGTATTTAATGCCAAAATAATACTTTAGATTTTATTACAATTCTGTAAAAATATTCTACTGACGCGGTAATAATCCATCCATCAATTAATTAAATAATATTCTATTATTTACAATTATTTGGGAGCGAGTCATTTGCCATGATATTATTATTATATTCTTTATTTTCAGACAACAATGATCTAGTGGGTTAGTAAATAATATTACAACTTATATAGTTTAGGCAGTTAAAATATGTATAATTGAGAGGAACATAGAATAAATAAATAGTATTGCCAAAAAGATATCCCCAAATCCTTAGTGATTGTCCTTCTTGCAAAACTTTTAATAATATCGGAGAGTCGATACTTTCCGCCATAGTTTTATATTTTATACCAATGTTATGATTTTATGCCTTGATTTTATATTTAACGGAAAGTATTGTATTACAATCACTCACTAATTATCCTAGCTATAAAGCGCAAGGAAATGGTGAAGGGCGGGTGTTTTGGGGACTATCTTATTTAATCAATATTGTCAAAAAGTTGCAGCCTAATTTGTATTTTGATTTTCAGTTTTCTTAAGAAAAAACACAATGATATAACTACAAACTAAAAGTCAAGACACTTTACTAAAACCCAGAACATTTAATCCAATACTCTTATCTCAAAACAGTGGATTTAGAGACCTCTAGAAGTCTTGACCCAAGTGCGGCCCTGTCCGGCTGTGCATTTAGTTCACAAGTGTATAAAAGCAAACATACATCACGCAGCTAACTGGGCCTGACAAGCTCGAGGTGACTTGCTACAACTTGTTTATTTTCCTTCCATTTACTTGTCAGCATGTACATGCATGTCCAGCGATAGTTTTTTTTTAAAGTGTCCGTCGGAATTTATGATACGTCATGTCATTTTCACGTGCAACTTTAGTTCTACGTACATGTTTTCGTAGTGTTTTGAAATGGCTGTGACAAGTTTAGACTTTGTTGAACTTTACTACACTACGACTATTATGGTTCTGGTTTGGTTTTTGTGTGATTAAGATAACATCTTTGATTATTTCCTTGTCTTAGGTTTTTATTAGTTCACACACTAAAAACTGCGAGTAGTAATAGCAGCCTCACAAGTCCACCGATCAGCTTTAGCTGCGCGTGTCACGGTTTGTTCGTGGTTAGGGCGACCACCTTTACATACAAATGCCCTTCCGTGCCTTGAAAAACACGTTAAGCCGACGTTCCCTGCTATCAATCTTAGATCTTTGACAGTGATTACGGCTCGTCAAAAGCAGGAATTTTCCACTGGTCTTACCAAGGGGCATCGTGTTACCCAGTAACTGAGTTGTGGAGGTCAGATACGTAGTAGCTCCATCTAAAATATTGGTATTCAGTTGCACCCGGTTAGACTGGAAGCCGACGCACAAGAATTGCAACACTCGATCTTTTACATACTAGTTTTGTTTTCCCACACACTCCTATACAAAAGTCTATTTACGTTGTGAGTGTAAAGATTCAAAATGTAGGATTTACGATGTAGCTTTCCTTTAAGGTGTCTTCACACAGCGGGCGGGGCGCGGCGGGACGGGACGGTGACACGACGCTGAGTAGTTGTAATGAACTAGATATTACGAACGCCTTCACACAGAACCGTCGCGCCACGCCGCCGTCGCGCCGAGCGCTCTGTGTGAAGTCGTGAGTAGTCGTAATATCTAGTACATTACAACTACTCGAGCGTCCCGTTGCCGTCCCGTCCCGCCACGTCCCGCCCGCTGTGTGAATAGACTTTAACGTATGGACTGATGCCAATATACTTGATGTTTCGCCGTTTGAGTTTCTGCTTAGCTCGTGAGAAAGGGAAACTAGACACATGTTACATACAATGTATACACATAATTTTAAAGAAATTGTGTATTTTTACTCAGAATACTTGGATAATAAAATGTTCCTTGTAGATATTTGTTCCATCTTTCTGACTCTCCGGCTCCTTGATAATTCAGAAGCGCATGTAATTGGTTTATTTGAAATGCTTTGATTTGAGTTCTGAATGAAAACGTCGTTGAGTTTTGTCACACAAATATTTTACTACCGTAAGTAACTTTTCTCGTTTGTACTGCCTTTTCGCTTTTTCAAGTACTCGCTAGATCTAATCAGGGTTGTTACAAACTAGCAATTAAGACCATCACAATTTCAGACACGATTTAATTACCAAATAAACAACACCTATAACCGGTAGCGATAGCAATACCGATAGTAGCTATGCAATTCAAAACGCCCATATTTTCCATCTTCCCCACGATATAGCGAGCAATTTTAAGGTATGGCAGGTTTACTACGGTAATCTTTAAATCTAATCTAACGTTATTAATATAGCCCCAAGCTCATTTCCTTAATGGGTTATTATGGCGCTCGAAGCGATTATATCTCGCGAAGTTAATCACAACTGCATTGTTGAGTGGTGTTTTAATAGTGCCAATTTTATTTCACGCTGTGATCCATTTTGTGATAGGATGGGCGTAACGAATGGGCTGGTGTAGCCACAGTCATCTTAATCAGCCTATATTGTTCCCTCTGCTGGAACACAAGCCTCTTCTTGGTGAGAGGGAGTGACTCGTAATCTACCACGAGGCCCAGTGTGGCTTGGTAGATATCACATGTCTTCGAAATTTTGGTTCTCGGACATTTCGATTTCCTTTCGATGTTTTCCTTCACCGTTATGAGAGCATTGATGATGAAATTATTTACCAGTCACAGTGGCGCAGTTGCACTGTGGAGTTAACAAATAGTCCTTCAAACCGAATTCCAAGACCAATCTCAGCAGAGAGTAGCCATCAACGTGGGAGATATTATAGTTTACAAATGCGTGCACTCTCTTTTTTCTTACTCTCATAGTCCTATTGATTTGCGTCCCGCGATCCAACCAAACCAACAAATCTAATGATCGGAGAATGAATCAACGCAGGAGCAACAGCTTACCGTGCTTTCCGAGGCACGAGGGTCAATATCAAAATCGAAAGTCATTTATTCAAATTAGGTTGAGGATCAGCACTTTCGAACGTCAAAATTACATAAGACAGTCCTCCAAAACGCCCACCCTTCACCAATTCCTAGTGCTTTAGCTGGGAAAAGAAGTGGTGCAACAAACCCCGTCTGTCCAGTGAGAAGAACTGGATTCTATACAATTGTAAGTAGTAAACACTAAGAGACACAAAACATTAAATTAAATGATTTGCCATATGTTAGTTAGCCAACCAATATGCCAACAAATAAAATGAAATCTTTAATCAAGCAAAAGCAAAAAAAAATCTATCTAATGTAAACATAGCTACCAAAATAAAAGTCTCCTAGCATAAAGGACGTGACAACTTACATATGCAGTGCTGAATTATGTTCACATAGCTGATACGACTCGAGTTTACAACTCGAGGCCACAAATGATAAACTAGAACCATCGACGTAAAATCAATTAAACGGGTAATTAATTATTAATAACAATATTAACATCAAGGTCAGCAAAACGACTAGTCACCACAAGAGGCACCCGTTCACGATCATAACGCAAAGATCAGCCATAACCCATCTCGCCATATTTGAGGAAAAAGTATAACCCGACCCCCGACGCTACCGTAAGCATTACACGTATTTTAAGGGAGCAGGACGAATTTGCTGCATATCACTTCAGCTCTTATCTGTTAATAAAAAAATCCTCATGTAAAAGTCAATTTATTAATAACTAGCTTTTGCTAGCGGCTCCGCCCGCGTGGAGATCGGAAAATATCCAGCGTGAACATACTACCGGGATAAAAAGTAGCCTATATGATCAATGTATGCGAAGATAAGAGCTCGAAAGCGCATTTTCATCCGACTTGCTTCAGATTTATCGTCACTGCCAGGCTCCTATGTCTTTTAGCGTTATGTTATATAGCCTATAACCTGTCCAGGAGTATAGATTACAATCGTATCAAGTTTGATTAAAATCCCTTCAGTAGTTTTTGACCCATGCGTGCACATACTGACAGACAGACAAAAAATTTACTGATTCCATTTCTGGCATCAGTATCGATCACCATTCATCCTCCAATTTTAATTTTGAATATATTTTCAATGTACAGAATTGACCTCTCAACAGTTTTATTATAAGTATAGATTTAGCAGTCTGTGGATGGCTGACAGTTCTTTTATCAACAAAGGGGGTCAGTCAAAGAGGCGAGGGTGTTGCTCTCTGCCTCTTGGAGAGTAGGTACTAATCTACAACCACACTTGAGTGCTTTTCGAATGATTATAATTGTTATAATGAACAGTTCAAATCGCAAAAGTTAACACCAGTTTAATTAGTTGTATCGCCACTCTCACTGCCGCTAACTCTCACTGGACAGTCACAAATTAGAGGACACGTAAGTGTGGAGTTAATTTGTAGTTCACTCCGTAAATGTGTTTGTAAATTATGTTAAATTATTCCATTTCTGTAAGTAGGTTTCTGTGGTAGGTTGGCTCGATGAAGTCGGAGTTTATCTTGACATAATCTTGGTCACATCATGTGAAGACACGAATCTACATGAGATTGGTGTCTGAAATGGTCTCTTGAGGAAAGAACCACACAGATTGAGTTGACCTGTCCAGACAGTGCACGCATTTTGCATTTAATCGTGAAACTCAACTCGGAACTTAAGAAGCTCGACGTTTCGACGAACAATACCAAAGAAAGGACAGTTGGGTAGGCCGCATAAATTACTTAACCTATCAGACCATGTTCAAAAGTGAAATAATTACCCACATAGTCGTCATATTCACAATAATTAAAGTAATAAGTACTTCATACCGTAAATTTTCATGTCATTGTGTAAATGCTAAAATATCAAAATAAAATAAAAAATTACAACATACTGAGAAAGAAAGAAAAAGAATAAATAGTCTTCACATTCACAGTAATTAAACAATTTACAAAGTAAATATTCATGGTAATGTGTATTTAAGAAAAAAAAAATTCAACGTATACAAAAACAATCCGGAAACAATCTTGTTAGTCAGATCATTTGTTAACTATATAGATCGGTGTGTGAAATGGTAATTTGAGGAAACAATCACACATATTTCAATGGACCTGTCCAATCAGTGTGTGCAACTGAAAGCCAAAAAATAAGTAAAAAATGGTAAGAGGAGTTTAGTAAAATGCAACATACAACACATTAAAGTTAATTAACCATTAAAAGACTTTGAAAAACAAAAACAAAGACTTTGTTAAAGAAACAGAAAAGCTCATACAAGACTCATTATTTTTAAACAATTTTACGTAACACAGCATAATGACTAAACATTCTCGTACAAAAACAAACAGTCCTATTTACCTTAAGTTCATTGCCAATGTAAACCTATCGCTGGAGGCAGTCGTCTTCAACTGATTGTAAAGGTATGGGCTTAGTGACGGCGATGAGCGAGTGCCGTCAATCTCAGTCACCATTTACCAAAAAATACTTACATTTTTGACAAGTCTTTAGCTTTGATTTATCTCTGAGATGGTGACAAAACTTAACTGAATGTTTTTAAAAGAAGAAAAATGAATGGAATTTCTCACAACGATGCGTACCTACTAGGGCGGACCTAGCACATACGCGCTTAACTTAATGTACATTCGTACGATTATAAAATTGAATATACTTATTTCGCACATAACTTATATGTATGGGTGATATATGGCTTGCCGTAAAAATTTAAATGAAACCAATATCTGTGAGTGTGTTCTACGGATTCCAAAACTGTTTGAATTTACTTTAGGTTCACATCTCGTATCCATGGTAGAGCGTTTGAACTAAATTATATGAAAGCGCAAAACATTAAACAAGAAGCATCTTCTCTGGAGTGAGCAGTCACCACTTTTCGTTAAGTGATCCATATGCTTGTTAACCACCCTTTACCATAGAAAACAAAGATTAAGACAAGCTACGTTCCTTCTATGCATGATGAGAGAACTTTTTGCTCAGCAATGAGACAGTTACGATCCGGTATCCTTATTATATTTGTATTCTCCTTGCAAATTAAAGTATGAAAGCAAAGATAAATCCACATTATTTAGATTCAACGCATTTTCGTGCCGACCTCGCCGGTGTAAAGGTCGTCTCATGTCCAGCTTTCGTCAATTGTCATATTCGCGACGGTGACCTAGACTTGTTCAATGTCGTATTCGTTTATATTAGGCTCCGCAGATATTGAGGAGCATTTCACACCGCTACGCACGCGCTTGTCGTACGGTCGTGTGTTAATCAATCATTTTCTTATTATAAATACTATTATCAGCTTACTATTAATATTAGTTATTCCAAAGTAAATATGGTACAGTGCAAAAAGTGCAAACTCTTTGTGTCTTTGACCAAAGATGACTTAGTAAAGTGCAAAGGTGCATGTGAAACGGTGTATCACAAAAAGTGTGTGCAAAGCAACAAGCAGTTCCTGCTGACGGCAATCTGCGATGACTGCCGGTCAGCAAAAAGCAGTCCCGTACAACCGAAGCCAGCACAAGTCCCGAAACTGGCAATAAATCCAGGAGAAGCATCAGGCGAGAACGTGCTGGTTGAAATAAATAAAAAACTGGAGGTACTTTACAGTGTTGAAAAAAAAATTGTCGACCTTACTGCCAATGTCGAATTTTATTCCGAAATGTACCAATCTTTGATGGAATTTAAAGAAGAATCTCAAAAAAAAATTAAGTCATTGGAGCAAAAAAATGGGTATCTGGAGAAATACAATAAAGCCCTCGAAGAACGAGTACAGGAGTTAGAGATAAGAGAAGTTGAAAAAAATATAGAAATACATGGATTAGAGATGGAAAATCAAGAAAATATAAAATCGGTGGTAGGTGAATTAGCTATAAAGCTAAACCTGAACCCAAATGATATCGAAGACGCACAGAGGGTAGGGCGAGAAAAACCGGGCGATACAAGACCCAAAATCGTACTGGTTAAGCTTCGCTCTAAAAGTGCTCGCAACACCTGGATATTAGCGAAAAAGGAAAACAAGATTACCAACAACAAAATTTATGCAAATGGCAGCGACTCGAGAATATTCATAAATGAAGATTTACCTAAGTATAAGCGTCAACTTCTATGGATCGTAAGAAACGAGCTGAAACCAAAAGGTTTTCAGTACATTTGGGTTCAAGATGGAAGTATTCTTGTCAAAAGAAATAGTGAGGAAAAAAAGATTTACAACATAAGATCGGAAGCGGATTTGAAAAAGATCGAGGAATGTAAATAAATACATGCGATCAACGCAGCGAGTACACACTAGGTGATTTTTTGTCAACATTATCATTCGACCGCACAGCTGATTTCTCTACTGATATTTTATTTAAAAGATATTACGACATGCCATCATTACGTAACTATATGGCTCTAAATAAAACATCTCATCATATTTTTCACTTGAACATAAGGTCAATTCGGAAACACTTCAATGAGTTACTAGTTTTGTTGGAACAAAACAATTATAAAATAGATATTATAATATTAAGTGAGATAAATATCAAGAAGGAAGAACTGTCATTCTATCAAATAACTGGATATAATACATACATACACTCAAGGGAAACTACAAAAGGAGGAGGAATATTGATTTACACAAAGGAAAGACTTAGCTTTGACGCTCAAAAAGTGAAGACCGAAGCCTTTGAAATGCTGCACGGCCAGCTTAGATCAGAAAATGAGATAACGCATATAATTGCTGTATACAGACCACCTAGTAAAAATAAGATACGGTTCATAGAACAGTTGGAGACTGTCGTCAGGTCAATTCCAGCACTCGAAAGCATTATTGTAGTTGGTGACACAAACATAGACATTTTAAATGATGTAATGAATCCAATTACTACAAAATACAAAAACGCCCTGTGTGAATGCGGCCTACAGTGCGTAATACCGTGCACAGAGATAACACGCGAGGCGATCGTGGATGGACAACTTCAGACGTCATGTTTGGATCATGTATGGGTGCGAGCGGGACGCAGTGAGTGCGGTTCGTCGTCGTATGTGCTCGAGACGCACATCTCCGATCATCATGCCGTCGGATTAGCATTGGCTACAAATGCGAGTGTCAACGAAAGTTTACGTTTACAAGTGGGTAGTGGGAAAAAAACGCGAGATGTAATTAGTGATAAGATTGTAAAACTGAAGCTAGATGCATATGACTGGATGCAATTACTTGAAATATCGTGCCCGTTATTATTGTTTAAGGAAATATGCACGGTGTTTGACCAAATTTATAAGGAAAGTATGATAACAGTCACAATTTCTAATAAAAGAATAACACAACCATGGATAGATAAATACTTATATACAATGTTGTGTCGTAGGGACTATTTATTTAGAGTATGGAAGGCATCGCCAAAAAGTATGACTAAACGATTAGAATACACGAAATTTAGAAATAAGGTAAATAAACTTGTAAACGAGGCGCGAAATAGATACAAACAAGATGAAATAAAAAAATGTAACGGGGATTTTAGAAAAATATGGGCAAATATTAACTTATGGTTGGGTCGGAATAAAGCTAGTCTAGACGATGTGATATTAAGACATTTAGGTAAAACACAAAGCGTCACCCAAATTTGTACAACTTTTGCCAAAACTTTTACTGAGGAAATTCAATGTATTAAACATGACTGTGACACGAAATTTTTGGACCGAAAGAACTATGTAAAGCCAAGTGAGGTTAGTTTTAGGTATATTACTGTTAACCCGTTAGATATAGATAAAGTTATAAATAAGTTGTCGTGTGAAAAAGCACCAGGTTTAGACGGAGTAAGGGCAAAGGACATTAAATATGTACGAAAACAAATAAGTCCTATCTTATCTAAGTTAATGAACATGTGTTTGACTAAGGGTGTATATCCTGATCAGTTGAAAAATGCTATTATTCGCCCTATTTATAAGTCTGGAAGCCACCTTGAATATGTAAATTATAGGCCGATAGCCATATTGTCTGTCTTTGATAAAATAATTGAAAAAAGTATTGTCGGTCAAATCAGTAAGTTTTTAGAACGTCACAATATATTGTCAGACACACAGTACGGCTTCCGGAAAGGGCGTAGTACTGTCTCTGCTCTAACGGCGTTTGCTGACTATGTTAATGAGAGTCTAGACTCAGGAAAACAGCTGATAGCACTCTTCATTGACTACAAAAAAGCATTCGACACACTGGATCACGACATATTACTGCAGGCGATGGATGAATGTGGAATACGCGGTCCTACGAGTAAATGGTTTAAATGCTATCTGTCTAACAGGCGAATACGCACGTTCATAGCTGGAGTGACTGGGGAAGAGGCAGACGTAGATCTCGGAGTGCCGACCGGATCAGTATTTGGACCAGTAGGCTATATAATGCACGTGAACAGTGTGTCGAATGTTGTAAACAAATGTCGAGTGTTCATGTATGCAGATGACATGTGTGTAGTTTTTGCTTCGAAGGATATACTGGAGGTACAACAGTACATACAGGAAGACTTCGAAAGCATTACCAAGTGGGCCCATGACAATGGAATAATATTAAATTTGTTAAAAACAAAATGTATGCATTTACACTCGCCATACAATTTGCGAGCTAAAGCTGTACTCAGAGAGAATCTCGATGTAATAGGACATTCATACGAATGCTTGCATGATAAAAAGATTAATTGCATGTGCGTAAAGCTGGAATATGTTACCTCATTTAAATACCTAGGTCTTAGTATAGATAGGAATTTTAATTGGAAAACGCATGTAACTGATATCTGTAATAGACTGAGATCTGTACTAGGGAAGTTCTATCAACTGAAAAGTGTAGTTAATAAACACACATTATTGACTGTCTATTACGCGCTCGCTGACTCACTAATGAGCTATGGACTTATTGTGTATGGACGTACTTTTAAAACATATTTACTAGAAATTAAGAATATACAGATAAGACTGATCAAGTTCCTAGTTAGCAAACAGGTTAAGAAAAAGTGTAACAAAGAGTACGAAAAACTATTCTCCATTTGTAAAATCTTGCCAGTAGATATAAAAATTGAATATTTGATAGGGTTAGAACACTATTATACTGATAAGTTCAAGGTGCCTGCTAAAAATATGTATAACACAAGGAGTGTGAGAGAGAGAAAACTAGTACAACCAAAAATGACAAACTATTACGGGAAAAGAACGTCTAAATATTTAGTGCCAAAAGTGTTTAATAAAATAGATTTTTTAAGGAATAACAGCAATATAAGCAAATGTGTGTTGAAGTCCAAATTAAGGAATCATTTTCTGGAGGGCGCAGACACGTCGTCGAGCTGTGATAGGCGGTGAGTTCTAGACCAGAGTGGCCAGCTGGTCACTCTGGTGTGGAATTCATTGTCTGTTGTATATTAGTGTCGTTCTGCCGTTGTCGGGAGATGGATTCTTTGGTTTGGACTTTAACAATTCATAGATACAGCGAACAAAGTGCGTTATTTTGAGTTGAGTTTATAAGTTGTTTATTATTTTATGTTGTTTATGATTTTAAGTTATGTGTAAAAAACGAGCGCTTCTCGCCATCAAACTGTAAAGTTTGGCGAGGGAAATATGTAGAAAAAAAACTTTTATTTGTAATGGTAAATAAATAATTTAAAACAAAAAAAAAAAAAAAAATACTTTGACTTGTTTAAAGTAGAAGCTGTTGATAAATTTTAATCGTTACTTGCATCTTAAGGTGCTTGTTCTACCGCCGACAAGGAAGCGACTAGCAATCAACGTTTTTCTTTGCACATTCAAAAGAATGTAAGTTTCATAGAAAAGCTACATAATTAGTTATTTTTCTCCGACTGTATACGATTGGATAGCAGAATAATAAGTACATTAGAGGAAGTCTAAAAGTGGGATTGGTGACTGAAAAGTTGTGAGGAAATCAGTTGTCATAGGATGGGCATGAAATGCTGAGGAGTGAGGAAAATGATGTGAGAAAAGTTTTGAGTAAGAATGTTGATCGCTATAAGAGTAAGGAAAGACCAAAAAACGATGGCTAGAACGGGCGTGATAACCGATATGGAGACTAATTTAGAAGTATGGAGCAAACAAGACATGTTGCGGCGACTCCGAATAAAATGAGGTCAAGGCAGGAGAATAATGATCACTAACTGAGAATAGCTATTCTTCGCTCCCTCAAGTGCTGAGGATCGCGAACTCATACGACGCGTTTGCAAATGTTGTGGTCTATTGCAGTGTGGAACCGCTCCAATAGCTATGTTGATCGCATCTGACATCATCTTGCCGGTGCTCTGCCTTTTTTTAAATATTTTTTTTTGGTTGGAAAATCATCAAATGACGTCTCCCGCTCTTGGGCGGGAGGGCGTGTCAGACTTTTGCTGACTAAAACCCACCCGTGTTCCTTCAGTTTCCCATGTGCCAGGGTCACGGTATCTCTTTCGAACAATCTCGCAACCCTGGCAGGTATTGGTCCTGGCAGACCCCTTCAGTTCTGCTGACATCTTTTTGAGGCGCGCGTGGAACACTACGCGCCGTCAACCCGAGCTCGGTCCTTACCGGCGGCGAGCTACCCATTGCTCACCGCCCGCAAGCTCGCTCTGCCTTGGGTGCGTTTTCCTTCCACCCGGTTAAGTGACATAAGCCTTTCCACACCATGCTTAGGTGATCGCATAATATGTCTAACATAGCTAAGGGCAGTTTGTATATATGTGAGATATCGCTCGTCGGTATCGTTTTAAGTTGGTAGTTCAACTCGTTTCTCGTTTATCGCCAGCACTGGGACAGATACCTAACGGGCCAAGGAAGAGTTTAAATCTTCCAGTGCAATTGCGAACTGGGTCAGTTGAGTTCGTAATTACCAAGCGTCCATACGAATATATTAGTTTAAGATTAACATGTTTAATTACATGACCTCGGTTTTGGTATTCATTTTGGGGTTAAAATGACAAGATTTCTGAATGTTATATTAAATCTATGTGACTGCTTATTTTGGTTTTCTGTGCTGCAATATTTTGGTTTATTTAGTTTCTGAGAACAATTAACTAAATTTGCTTTTTTGACACATACGGAAAGGAAGATGTTAATTCTGATATTCTAATTGCCTTCAGAAAGTCACTCTTCGAGTGAAAAAGAAAAATCTCTTCAAAGAAAAAACGTCTTGAGTGGGTATAGCGGATTAACGATACTCTCTGTTATAACTGTTGAAATAACTTGGTAATTTTTTTTTTAGATAATACTTTTAGGTGAAAACTTAATTTGCAAGATCCATAAGAAAATCCAAAGTAATCGACATAGCCCAAAGAACTGCCAAACTTAAGTGGCAGTGGGAAGTGCACATTGCTCGCAGAACAGATGGTCGATAGGGCTGAAAGGTTCTGGAGTGGCGACCGCATACGGAAGGCTTAGTGTTGGAAGGCCTCCCACAAGGTGGACCGATGATCTGGTGACGGCCGCAGGAATTCGCTGGATACGAGAAGCATAGAACCGGTCGAACCGGTTGGTGCTTGGGGGAGGCCTATGTCCAACAGTGGACTTCTTTCAGCTGAAATGATGATGCATAGTGTGCGGCATGCATAGGTCTATAGATATTTGTAAGTTTGTCTCTATAAGATATACTTATACTAGCAATAGCAACCATCATTTCCTAAGCCCCGATTCATCCATAGGATGCAGTCTCTCCAGAATCGTTTTCTCCGTCAAGCCACAGGCTCGCCTTGGTTTGTTCGGAATATCAATCTTCATTTAGATATGAAACTCCCGACTATCCATCAATATATGAAACGCGCTTCGAAGCGTTTCTTCGATAGGGCCGTAGCCCACCGCAACCCTCTGGTTGTCGCAGCAGCTACTTACACCCCCTCCCGTATCAGTGAAGTCCGCCGCTCGCGGCACGTTCTATCCGATCCTGACGATCCCACTACTCTCCTCCAGGAGAGTCGAAAAGAGACCAGTACAGTGAGCAAAACACACAAACACAAACCGTACCGACCTCGCCGCTGAGGTCCGTCGTCGCGACCCCGACTTAACAGTCCCTCCCGACCTTTGCAAGAGCCAGCCCGCGATGCTGTGCCGTTAGCTTTAAATTAGTCCCTAAATAATTTAACCCAGATCCAGCCAGTCCCTTGCTGTCCCCCTACCAGTGATTGCCTAAGCCGAGGTTCGTACCCCCCTCGGGGTAACCCTTAGAGCTTTCGCTTTAGTTTTTAAGTATAATAAGCCCCAACTGGAGGCCTAAAAAGGTAACTTTTTAGAACTCGCCGGGACACAATCCGTTTAAGTAGTAAGAATCTTTTCAGGATTAACTACGAGATGCCCTACAAAAAAAAAAACCATCATTTCCCCTAGGACACTTCTCTCTTTAGTGGAAACTTATACTACACACTGCACAGCCCGCCGCTGCTGCCGCCGCTGCGCTGTGAGAATCTGTTTCATAAATTTCTTCTGTAAGAATCTGAAACTTTTTTTTCTTTTAATAGAACTTGCATAGAACATTGATAAAAGGAAACAAAGCTTTGAATAAAGTTCTCGTACGACTGTCTACGTTTTCTTTGATTTTAATTAAAAAAAAACTTAGAAAGTCATCCTTTTAACTTTTCAAAGTTTAGTTTATCGGAAAAGTTTTCAACTTTAAACAAAAAGGAAAGAAATCCTTTCCAGATAATATTATTGCTTGCACTATCGAGCGTAAGTTTGTTACCGAAGATATTGCTAAAGGAAAGAAAATCGAAGTCGATATCGTTATTTTATAAATTTGTCTTGGTTAGCATATTATCATACCAACTTAGCAACTGCATAACGTCCTATAGAACACAGCTGAATGAGTTATAAATTCGAGTGAAAATACTTCAGTTAAGAATGTTCATACTAAAATCATCATCATCATTATCTGCTTAGCCTTTTCCCAACTATCTTGGGGTTGGCTTCCAGCCTAACCGGAAACCGGCTGAATATCATATTTTACAAGGAGTGACTGCCTACCTGACTTCCACAACCCAGTTACTAGGTAATGCGATACACGTTGGTAAGACTGGTTGTCAGAATTTCGGGCTTCTGACGACCCGTACTGACTATGAAAGATCTACGAATGAAAACCGGGACTAACAGCTTCACGTGCTTTCCGAGGCACGAAGGGGCTTCATATGTAATGGTCATCCACCCACGGACCCACCGCGGCAAGTGTAGCTTAACCCGATCGATCGGCCCGAGCGGCTATTATTATTTAGCCACAAGCCCTACTCACCATCTGCCAGGGTCGCGAGATCTGTTTGAAAGAGTTACCATGGCCCTGTCATATAGGCAACTGAAGGAAGGAAGGCATTAAGTCCGCCTTTGTACCTTTTTTGTGTGCGAGAAGTTTAAATAAATAAATAAGGAACACGAGTGGTTTTTAGTCAGTAAAAGTCTCGACAGGCCCTCCCACTCCGCCCAGAGCGGGAGACGTTATTTGATGAAATCCCACCTGACAAAAAAAAAGCACTACTTAGCATACTAAAATATGGTATTTTAAGGAAACAAGGCATTTTTACGGTATTATCAAATCTATGCGTTTCGTTATTTTTATTATTCTGTATCTGTCCACATCGTTAAACCAACCGTGCAACATGTCTACGTGTGCGACATACATCTATGTATTCTGCCTGTGACGTGTAAACGCCCCGTAATCCCGTCAGTTTGTCATTCCACCTGACCAAAAAAAAAACATTATTCAATGTATTCAGCGTCCTTTGTTCCCGTAATTAACAAATGCAAAGCCACATGTAAATTTCGCCCGTGCATCTAAAGTAAGCACGGGTAAATTCTCTCAGTGTGAGCCAACCCGAATCTGTGTTTCTGCAAACTCATCGCGGGAACAAATGAGACCTTTAGACGCGACCAGGAGAGACACTCGTTGCAAATGAGACTTCTTTCATACCTTTGTTGGGAAGCTTATTTACTTAACGTGTCTCACTGTTGTGGAGTCATTTTGTGGATTAACTACCTAGGACTCCTTGGAATTTGCTTGGTTTAGACGTTGCGGAATGTTTGGCTTAGCATAGGACTGAGTGGGAAGGAAAGTTACGAGGATTCAGTGGTTGCTTCTGTATAGTTTGGTATGTAGTTTGATTTTTATGTAACCCTAGTAAGTCCAAGTATTTTGGTGTCGTGTCACACACATACACAATTCCACGTTTTTTTCTATGAGGTTCGTCAGAAATTACAGAACGTCACCGGTTATGATCGTTCGATATTCTTTATTCCTCGTTTACGTTCATACATCTAATCATACACGCACTTTAGTTACGAGTATTACGCACCTGACCTTTCTAAAGAACATCAGCAATAAGGCCACTATAATATTTCCTTCGAGGGCATCCCTCTCTCGACGTTTCCACTATGTAAATCCATACTTTTTTAATATCTATGCTAATATTATAAAGCTGAAGAGTTTGTTTGTTTGAATGAACGCGTTAATCTCAGGAAGTACTGATCCGAATTGATAAATTCTTTTTGTGTGGTGTTTTCTATTTATCGAAAAAGACTATAGGTTATATAACATCACGCTACAACCAAGAAAAGCGGAACAGTAATGAAAAATGTTGCAAAAACGGGGAAAATCGCACGGGTAGGCGATTCGACGCGACGGGAAACGTCCGGGGAAAAAGAAATTTAACGCGGACGAAGTCGCGGGCAGAAGCTAGTTGATTAATAAACGTTTTGCTGTTGCGGAGACAGAGCAATTTTGTACTTTATTCATTTTAGGGAAATCTGTCTGCAGTCGATTATGTCATGCAATCTAAATACCCTTAGTTTGCGTTATAATATTCTGCGGGAAAAAATGTCAGTACGGCCCTACCTTAGCAATAACCTTATTCTGTGATCACCAATCACTTGCCAACCGTGATGATAACGGCCTTACGCTCTCAGGATCATTAATTATTATTTATTACAGTATGAAAGGTTAATGTAAGCCGGAAAATGCGTCGAACTAGGCATTTTCCGGGTGACATGGTGTATGTATGTATGAGAAAACTGTTTTATGTGGAGGGAGTCATTAATTACGTTTGGTGCGCGTATTTGGACCAATACTATTTCCATATAAGTTACTTTGGGGTGACTTTAGCAATAGTGGGGAAGTATGCATATACTATCCTATTTGTCGGCGAAGGATTAGCTCTTGAAAACTTATGTGACGTGACCGTGTTGTCAATAGGTATTGCCACTACCTTGAAGTGACGGAAAAATGTTTGTGAATGGATCTGCTCCTGACCTCGATTACGATTGATGAAAAACAATTGATGAGTTCTATGATGGAACAAGCATGTCCAGAAGATGCCTGCATGTTCACTCTTTTTCAAAGTCAGGCAAATTAAATGTGGAAGAGAACACAAACACTCTCAGAAGTACAGTCTGTAGAAGATCGACATGTGACAGGCAGGCAACATTACCCCAAATAGAATATATGGAACCAGATTGAAGTTGATATACCAGATCAATTGCCAAATAAAGCCAAAGTCACTTAAAGCCGTGTCTGTTAACATTATTGTCCCCTATATAATCAATATGAATACTTGATGTTCCCTCAAAATTTGTAGTTTTAATAATGATAATGAAAGCCAATGTAATCTAACAGTCACCAAGACAATTTCAAGAAAAAAACCTGCAAATACGTCATATATAATGATGTACAATGTAATTTCAGTTCTATGTATGGGGAACCCCAAAATTTATTGTTTTTTTTCTATTTTTGTATAAAAATCTTAATGTGGTTTACAGAATACATCTACTGATCAAGTTTCAACAGCATAGCTCTTATAGTTTAGGAGAAAAGTGGCTGTGACATACGGACGGACGGACAGACAGACAGACAGACAGACAGACAGACATGACGAATCTATAAGGGTTCCGTTTTTTGCCATTTGGCAACGGAACCCTAAAAACAGTATTCGAGGAGTATCAAGGTTTAGCTAAATTAAGTATAAAAATATGCAGTAAACTCATAATTTCTAAACTTATTCTTTTCCGATATCAGGAAGATACAATATACAAAACAATTTTCAAGGAAAGCCACTACATATGGCCTTGGCATTGAATCAATTGCTTGTTTTTAAACTTTAATTAAAACTAAAGTCGGTTACACTAACACAGGAACTGCCATCGGTAAATGAATATACCAAAAACCAGGCTTCGGAAAACAATAACCGTAACCTTTCCTTTACCAACGGACACAGCAGTACCCCAGATTATCACAACACGACCATTCAAAGCATGACGTTTCAACGTAAATTTATTCCCTCGCAATTTCCGTGACGTCACTAGCTGAAACTGAAACGCGTCGGACCAACACTGAGTCACAAAATAGATAAGTGCAGAAGATCGGTTCCATAGATCGAGTGAGAACGCACGCACACATGGGCACACCTCGCGAACTGCGAGGGCAAGCGCACTCGGTTGTGACTGGCATTCGACCAAGATAGATCGATTTCGAGTATCTATTTGTGTATACCTGTTTTCGTTCCCTGTATGATGCCTTCTGCATTTATCTATTTTGTGACTGAGCTGTGCGTCTCGTTACCGTATCGAATATTCGATACCGGTAGCATTCGATTCTAGGAATCGAATCGAATCGATTCATCGTTTTGAGTGAGCTGTAAATGTGTCTATTTGGGAAGTGTAAAATGATTTACGATATTCTCTATGGATATTGAGGTGGTTGTGTTCTGGACCTACCAAGCTCTGACTAATAATAATATTCTACTCAAAGTTGATGCATTTGGTGGTAAACAATGCAGATGTGTTTTACGAAATCTAGGAAGACAACTTTTAGGATAAGCAATTTTAATTTAACCTCAAAATACTTTAAGGTCTATCAACAGCTTTACTTGCATGACGGAGATACAAATCATAGGAGAAAAAAAAACAGCATATTACCAGGCTAAAAAGATACAAAAGCAGCAGTATTTTCAGAGACTATATTATTCTATCTTTTCATATTTATTTCTGCTACTCAACTGTAGCTAATTAAATACATATCCTGGCGAAGGCCGCAGGAATCCGCTAGATGCCAGAAGCACAAAACTGGTTGAAGTGGCGGTGCTTGGGAGAAGTCTGTGTCCAGCAGGGGACAACAGTCCAACAGATAGCTTAAAATTCATAGTTTTTCTAATCAAAATGAACACCACCTATATTTTATTTTATTCCGTATCAGTTACAATTAAGTGAATTTAACCTCCAAACACATCAACATTGTCAAAACAAAAACATAAAATAAGCTTATTGTTCGATGTTCAGGGTCAAAGTATTGTATTGTAAAATTGTATCGACAGTTGGTCTGTATGTTGAAAATATTGGTTTTGTTTGGAATAATCATCATTTTCGTGCCCTTACTCCGATTTATGTGGGGTCAATGCAGCATTTTTTTTTTCTTTTGTACTCCTCTAGTACTCGTTATCTCGGTAGTCGCACTGTTTCGAGCCATATCATCTTTCACAAAGTCCATCCATTGTTTTTCGATCTTCACCTACTCTTACAGCCTTCCATATTCATACTTGAAACATTCAACTCAAGTATGTGAGTGGCAACGCAATGACGCTCTACAAAGTCCAACAAATTAGTGATGTTCTTCAAAAGATCAAGAGGTGTGGTACTCGCAACCGGCGTACGTGTATGACCAGATCAACGAACGTTAACGAAGCAAAGGGAGAATGTAAAGATCTCAGCAGGTGGCATCTGTAATTTCTTCACCATCAATTCAGCCGAAAGACATCCAATGCTGGACTTGGGCCTTTTCCAATTTGGGGGGATTCGCCATAATCACCACGCTTGGCAGGCGAATTGACAATCGCAGTATGTTTATAAATAAATTCTCTAGTAAGTACAATAATTACCTCTTACGACACTCACGGGAAGAATAGTAATGGGATAGTGCTATTCTTTACGTCCGGCATCACACGGAATGTAAAGTTTCTGCATACGCAGATGGAAATATGGCGTGAGTTAATGTACAAAACAGTTTATGTGGCTTTTAATCAAATGGTAAACGTACGGATTTTCATTCTATGGATGCTCGGTCAAGTATTAGTTGACAGTTATGCACGAAGCTATTCTGTGGGGTCAAAAGGAAATCATCCGAGGCGATTTACGCTGGTATATAGGAACATTTTATTGAAATGTAGAAGCGGAAATACGTATAATATAATTGTTTTATCTACATAGCAATTCTAGAAAGGGTTTGTGGCAAAGAAATAACACGATCGATCGGTTAAAGTTGCACTTGCCATGGTTGGCACTTGGATGGGTGATTATTTATACATATCAGTACCCCTACGTGCCTGAAACGCATGTTAATCCGGCGTATCTTTTGCAGTCATAACGAGTCGTCTAACGAGCCCGAAAATTTGACAACCGGTCTTACCAAGGGGTGTCGTATAACCTAGTAGCTGGGTTGTGGAGTTAGATAGGCAGTTGGTTCAAATAAAATACTGGTATTTAGCGGCATCCGATAAGACTGGAAGCCGACCCCAACATAGTTAGTAAAAGGCTAAGCTGATGACGATGAGCTATTGTCAAAGAAAAAATAGATAAAGAACCAGTCTGATGATGTTCTAGAATCCCAGATTGTTAATTATTACGTAGTTTGGTATTGGGATAAAGGCATGGATGTTGTTAGTGAACATCCATCCAACATTGCAATCAGTGAATGTTTCCAAACCATTATAATTGTGAAGACTTACATATGTTTGATTTACGGCTTATTAGTCGACTAGCTTCTGCCCGCGACTTCGTCCGCGTTAAATTTCTTGCTCCCCCAACCCTTCCCGTCGCGTCGAATCGCCTACCTGTGCGATTTTCCCCGTTTTTGCAATTTTTTTTCCTGAGATTAGCGCGTTCAATCAAACAAACAAACTCTTCAGCTTTATAATATTAGCATAGATTATATTATAATATCATATTATAGATTTACACGAATTTACTGGCTTGAAATGGTTTAATCGACAATTTTAAATAACATAGGCAGTATAATTTGTACCAACCAATCACCACAAATAGGTGGGTGAATCAACAACTACAGAAATACGTACGTACTATATTGGATGTAATCCAAAAAGACTAATAAGGCTGCTGGTGGCTCAGTTTTAGCTACGTTAATAGTTACACCATTGCAAATCATTGTTGCTTCAATTGTATCGTATGTCAGACGCAAAGAAGACGAACTTTTATCATGTAAAGGGGTTCTATAATAATTACTAATCTAATGCTTTCAACAGTATTGCTACTGCACTACTTAGAACCATGTTTTTCTTTTGGTGTTGAACTATCACATGTCCGCAACCATGTCGCACTAACAAGCTTCAACCAAATAAACGGGAACAAAGTCGTGGCAAAACATAAGGCTTGTTCGTAAAGTCGACAGAAACAACAGTAATATGTACGTTTACCGATGGCGACCTTTTTACCACCTTTTTATAGCATATTACGAATCTACTCGGGACCAAACGAAATGGATATTACTTTTGGGGGCTTACGACGTTGTAGAAATATTCGCCCATCTGTAATAATTTGCCGTCAGCTTCTGAGCCTTATCAAGTTGAGTAAATTTGCTGAGAAATCATATTATCCAGATCTGGACTGATTTTATGTGCAACTACTAACGATACGTCATAAATTCCTTAAATACTTGAAATTTGACCGTGGTTTCTAAAGTGCAGGAAACTGAGAGTGTCAAGATAAGACAATGTTAATTTGCCAAAAAAAACTTGTTTGCATTTCCTTGTTGTCTATGTGAATAGCTAGGTTTACATAATAAAGCCGACCGGGTGTGAGTCGGACTCGCACACAAATTGCTCCACAAGGAAAAAATTGCCGAAAACATGGTTTTTGTATGGAGACCCCTTTAATTTTTAACCTTGTTTTTGTTATTTGTTATTATAGCGGCAACATAAATACACATACTGTGAAAATTTCATTTGTCACCTTATTACGGATCGTAAGATACACCGCACTGACAGACGGACGGACGGACGGACGGGCGGACGGACGGACGGGCGGATGGATAGACAGCGGAAGCTTAAGAATAGGGTTTCGTTGGTGAACGTTTGGGTACAGAACCCTAGAATAGGAAGTATTTTACTTATGAAATCCACACTATAGGTCGAGCCTGTCTCGTAGAATCCATGGACCAAGATGAATTACTATTTTCACTGCGATTTCATAAATTTGTGTAGAATATTTTAGTGACAAAATGATTAAACACAAATTCGTTTGATAACAAAAGTGAGCACTATAAAACTATTTTTTTCCAAATTCATCCTCGAAAAAGGAACATTCATCTTCTAATAGGAGTCATGAAAGTTTGTCAATTTTGTCGATACAAAACCCTATCGGCCACACAGTTTTGTTTCATCATAGATATCTTTAGAAAAAAGTGTGTTTTTCCTTCGTAACTAAATATCGCAATGAGTGTTATTGAACTGTCAAAATTAATACAATTGCGTTATAGTCTGTTATGCAATTATCCCGAAGGCTGTATCGTGTTATTATTCAATCAAATATTTAAGAGCTTGTGGCTAAGTAAAAACAGCTTCACGGGTCGAGCGATAAGGTTAAACTACGCTGCCGTGGTTGGTCCGTATTGGGTGACCAACTTTTTCTTCGAAAGGCGCATTAAACCGTTAATCCCAGCTGTCATTCGTAGACTATTGACTGTAATTTTGAGTCTTCAGAAGCCCGAAATTCGTGCAACCAGTTTTACAAAGGGGGTATCGTATTAATAAGGTCAGATAGGAAGTCGATCCATATAAAATACTGGTATTCAGCTGCATCCGTTCAGACTGGAAGATTACCCCAGCTTACTTGGAAATTAAGCCTTAGGATCCAACAAATTGATTTCAGTAAACCTATAAACTTATCGGTCTATTGAATCGCTTCAAGCTTAGCTCAAAGGTGAAGTTGGCGGAAACACAGACAAGATCTCGCAAGCGTCACCGGACACAAATTACGTGATAGTTACTCCACTCTCCAATCAGGTCTATTGGCTGCCTTTGTGGCGGGTAGGAACGCCACATGACTAACTTTGTGGGAGATTCTAGTTTGCACAGATATAATATTTGTACATGCATAGAAGGTGATAGGGTGAACGCCAAAACTGGAAAACAATGAATTCAGCACAAGATTCTAGAATATAAAACGTAAAAATTTCTCGTCCACTATAATATTAAATTCTACTGTTTTGTATGATAAAGTAATCATTAATTTTACAAAATAATACAAAATTTCCATGGAAGAAAGAAGTTCCGTAGTCCCCCAATTTGGTCAGATTTCAAGTAACTTAAGAAAATATTCTTTCCATAGAAACCTTACTCGGACGGTTACCAATATTAAGAAATAAAAGAAAGCCGAATAGAAATATTTAATCAAGGATTTTTAAAACCGCAATGCGTATGAAGTTCACTTTTTCTTCAAAGAATTGTTTTCATAGTTCTGTTCTGTTTTACATTTGGCTATGCATTGCTCTTTAAATATTGACTTCTTCTATTTTTCATTTTGTCTTGTCCCTTTACTTTATTTAGTCTTACTTGTATTGGAAATGAGTGAAAGGTAGGTAACAATGGCTCATAGAGACATCAAACAGATTTACATTAAAAATAAAATCAAATAACCAATTACTGAAAAACCAGGACCGTCCTGCAAAATATCAAAGCCTTGTTACGGCTTTTACAACACGTCATTTAAGAAGGTAGGACTCAATATCCACATTGAGGCACAATCTTTCAATAGCGATAGTGTTCTTTTTTTAATTAAAGGCTTTGTCATAATTTAATAACACAAACCATAATGTTTACGACCTTGACGGGCTCTTAGAGGCGTATGTATGTATGTACGTTTATGGTATTTTGTTTGAGATACGATTGTAATTGAACTGAAGTATTTTACGTGAGAGTTGGTTCTATGGATATAGTACAGACGTTCGTATTAAATGTGAAGTAAATTCAATTTTTATTTTTTATTTTTGAAAGTTCTTGTGGTCATCAGCATGTGGTAGGAGTAAACTGTTAGAAATCATCACGCAACGAAAACACGTTATAAACCCTACATTAAACTTTCCCTGATCATTTTCATGGTTTTCGCAGATACTGAAACTAATAAAGAGGTTAAAATCCAAAATGAGGGCTGGATTCTTTTAAATTTTATTTATTTACTTTTATTTTCATGGGTTTTGGGGGTTCTAAAGTCGATAGCGAGGTCGAATCAAATACATTTTCTAGGTCCATAGAGTAAACAAGAAATTGTAGGCTATTAAAAAACTTTTTAACAAAAAATTAAACCGCCGAAAAACTGAAAAGCATAAAATAATAAACCTTAAAATTATGAGTCGGCGCTTTGAGTGATCCTTGTTCATTGATTTTTCAGCGCCGACTCAAAATTTTAAGGTTTATTATTTTATGCTTTTCAGTTTTTCGGCGGTTTAATTTTTTGTTAAAAAGTTTTTATTTTATATTTTTTCGTGGCTTTAATTTACTAATAATACTTGGCAAAGTATACCCTATCCAACACAAAAAGAATTATCAAAATCGGACTACTCTGTATAAAGTTATGCGTGTTTATACATTACAATCAGTGAGTGAACAATCAATCATCCCCTGTTTTCCGACCCTTAGGGTTCGATTTTGTTTTCCAAATTTATATGGGACCACCTTGGAAGTATACTCTTTCCAATAGAAGAAGAATTGTCGCAATCGGACCGCTATGTAAAAAGTTATGCGTGGTCATACATAAAAAAATAAAAAAAAAATATACGCGTCGAATTGATAACCTCCTCCGTTTTTTCTCGTCGGTTGAAACAAGTATGTTGCTTCAGAGAAAAGCGGTCACGAAGTATGAACAATTTTTTTCATCTTCCATACCTGTGGGGGTTCAAAATCATGTCCTGAATTCGTGGTTGCAGTTTTTGCGTCAATATTCCCTGCCACCTTGTATGTTATATAATTTTATTCTGTTACTAGCTTCTTCGCCCGCGTATATGTCGAAAAATATCCCACAGGAACGTACTCCGGGATCGAGCGTACCCTATGCGTTGATCAAGGTAAACAATGTCTTATCACACTACTTGCTTTGTCTTATCCGACCCAGAGAATAAAAAGTTCCTCGGAAAATTCAATCCCCCAATTCACCCTCTTAGAGATGGAATTAAAAAAAAAACTTTTTTTAAATTATACCTAATCTTTACAAAGAACACACCCCCCAAATTTCATGTTTCGGTTTAGATATTTATTTATTATTATTTATTTATTCACACCAGCATATTCGATTCAAAAATCATTAGAAAAATTACGTTAAGCCGTACGTATAATTAAACTCTTGGTTATGCAAACATTCGATAATACAGACATGAATAGATGAAATGATAACCAATCAAGGCAATCACACATTGACGATGCAATAACACGAAAGGCAGTCGACCACACACTGTCCATGTAATATTATGTTGAGCGTGTTACTGACGTGTTAATCAGTTGTTAGATATGAAGTTAATGCTGCTTACATTGTATGCTGTTATCTTGTCATATCAAACTTATACTTAGACTGTTGGCAGTCGTTAATATGACACTTTGGCGAGATAAAAGTAGTAATGTTTTTCACTTTGAACGATATTGCTAATTCATTGCTGCCTGCGAAAAAAATGGACGTACATATCACAATGAAGTTATTGAGCAGTAAATTTTTCGAATATACATATGAAGTAATGAATTAACAATATAATCCATCTACATGATTCAAATTATGAATGATAGTGTGATAGTGTGGTAAGCAATTATGGATTTGGGGATCAGTTCTTTAAGTCCAAAAACAAAGATACGGACCTGTTCGAAAGTAGTTGATCCTTCAAATGTCAAATTCGATTTTCTAGATGGGCAAGAAACACACCAGGGCCTGCAGTCTCGACATAGATAGCGACCATTTTAACAAACGAAAAAGTTACAAAGTTCCGAAGATCGGAATGGAACGATATTTGGTAGTCTCGACACTCAAAGTTATCAACTGTCGTTGGTCTGTCGCAACTGAGCTCTGTTGATGTTTACGAGTCGTTTTTGCAGCCATTTTTGTTTTCATAAACTATGTTTTTAGGTTTGAAAGTAATTATAAACAAAAATTATGAGGAATGGAGGTTCTCAAAAGTGTGTCTGAGTGCCTGTACTGATGAGGCTTTTAAGTCTACCTATTTATGGGTTCCGGACAATCTACGTGCAAACGAGGTTTGCCAACAAACACTGCATTAGAAGGAGCCTTATATCTTTTAAAGGGATCGAATCGTACGATCGCTGTTTATAAATAAATAACAAACAGCCACGAATCATGTTTCAAATCAAATTTATTAAATCTCCATGTATCATCATCATCTCACACAATGATCTCCTAATTACACACATTCTTATAATCTAGATGCTGCTTACATATGATATGTTACATTCCTATTCACTTGACATTACTAATGCATTCTGTAGTTCATTACAACAGTCAAACTGTACGAAAACTGAATAAATAAAAAGTATCCATCACTTCGTATATAAATAACATACAACGGCAAATCATGTTTTCAACTTTATTAAATCTTCATTAATTATCAACAGTTCATCACACACAATCATCTGATTACACACATTATTTTAATCTAAACACTTTACATGGCACATGTTGCATTCATAACCACATAACATTTCCACACTTTAATAAAGTAGCTTGACAATAATAATTTAACTAAAACTATCCAAAAAACTGAAATTATTTTATTAATACACTGTTATTTTATAATTTAAGCATTGCAATCTTAAGTCTAAGCTCCTTACTACTTACAAAAGAGCAACATATGCACTACATTATGCGCAGACTATAAAGTAGTTAATACATAAAAATAAAAATCTGGCGACAATATGGGTGGCTTTTCATGTTTTGGTACTTCTTTGTCTTCCTAGAAGTAGCCATACTTGTAGCTAACCAACAATATTTTCTACCTCAAATGTAACCCATGTAGTTAACGTTGGATCTCAAACTAATTGTGAATAAACATCGGTGCCCAAGAAACATTTTCTTTGTTTGTTTTGCACCTGTTGTTCTAAACTTCTAAATAAAATACCTAAGAAAATTGAAAGACATACCATTAAAAACAACAGCTAAAATAATTAAACAGAACTTGTTAGTATTTTGCACAAGATTTCTTAACCGACAAGAATTATTAAAATTTTGTATTTGTAATTTAAATGTACTAAATTTGCTTACTTAAATAGGTAGAAAGTACATAGATTCCTCACAACTGTAACAACTGATTGCAATTTGTACATTCTTTGCAATAAAATATATCTATTGTATTGAAAGATACATAAATAACACAACCGCATATCATGTTTTCAACTTTATTAAAAGTCCATTAGCAGAATCATCTAAGTTTACACATTCTTATAATTTAGATACTGTTTACATGAGGCATGGTGCACACCTATTGAAAAATCTTTTTCAATTGTTTACACTTTCACTATTCACTTAGTTCAAACTGTTTTCTTCCATGTTGTGCCCTCCTTACAGCAGACAATGACTCAGGTACCACAAATGATGCATCTCCAAACATAATTCAAGCTGTGGACCCGTAGTTTCACGCTGCCTTAGCCCTCCGACAGCCTTGATATGGCTATGAGACGGCAAATCTCACGCAAATGAAAATCCTTTGGACTTGTTCATATCTGTACATTTACAAATTAACAGTAGAGGTGTTAACCGAGCTCTTAAGTAAACATTAACCATTTCTTCGAATACAAACAACCACACGAATCTCTGCAGTGTCCCAAGTGTCTGTACACAGCTATAATATGATTAAATAAGAAACTATATGAAGTGAAGTCGCCGCTTGACTCAAAATGGGTTAGCCGAGTAATAATATGTGATAATATGCTGTAACCTTGGCTATCTATGAAAATATGTGTAAAATACACTTGAGAAAAAAATCAATGAAAACAAATAAACATGACTTCACAAGTTTGGCATTAGTTTTATAGTGTTGCAAGGATGCAGATTGTAATGACCTTAGATTTATAACAAGTTATTTTAATCCTGTAAAACAGTTATTGCTACTTAGTAGATTCCATAAAAAAACGAGTTTTTGCAAGATATAATTTCCAATTTCACTGCAAATTTTCTAGAAAAATATTATTCTTTATCAATAAATGTTCTTCAATTTGCCCTGAATTCAAGGAGAAATTCTTACGGCCGCCACTATGTCATCGAAAATTCGGATCACTAGATAATACCGAAAACACTCGCTTGCCGTACCGATGCATACGACAAAAGCCAGTCTCTACATCGGAGATACCGCGCAACATCTTACAAAACGATGCCGAGACACTACCGAAGACTACTATTTATAGTTCGACTTCAATTATTAGCCGTTAAGTACAAATCCTTGAATTCTGGAAAAAAATGGAGACCACTGATTGGTAAAAAAATATTTTTTTTACTAGAAATTGTATAGTGACTTTTTAAACCCTATCTTGGAAACTGTTTATTAAATTAAAAATATTTTGATTTGATTACAAACTAAGATGAGATAAATAAAATGTTAATTCAAAAAGAGTATGTCTGTGTGTGCTTAATTTCAACATTCCGATACTTTACCTACTTATCACTTTGAATTTCTGCGGATTTTTTTTCCATGAAATGATTTTAAGTCAATGAATTTGATTGTAACAAAAGAATGAGTGAAAAATTTGTAGAATCTATTATTACTACCGGGTCAGCTAGCAATTTATTAAAAATAATATAATCTGCCTCCTTACAACATTGTAAAAAAAAAGAAAGAAAGAAAAATTGTTTATTCTGCACAAACAAAACGCACATTACAAGATAAAAATGTAACAAAATGCAACGTATCCAAAAGCCCCGTATTTATGTCAATAAAAAAAAATAACAGTTAAACAACATAATGCCAAAGTTGTCAAGTGTCAGATCATTATGGAAAATGTCTTTTTTGTTGATATAGCAAATTATGTGGTATTTAACATGATATTTTTTCATTAATAGCCAAGGTTACAGCATATTATTACTCAGCTAACTCATTTTGAGCCAAGCGCCGACTCCACTTCATGTAGTTTCTTATTAAATCATATTATAGCTGCGTACAGACACTTGGGACACTGCAGAGATTCGTGTGGTTGTTTGTATTCGAAGAAATGGTTAATGTTTACTTAAGAGCTCGGTTAACACCTCTACTGTTAATTTGTAAATGTACAGATATGAACAAGTCCAAAGGATTTTCATTTGCGTGAGATTTGCCGTCTCATATAAAACATATAAACATAACGTCTCATAAACAGTATCTAAATTATAAGAATGTGTAAACTTATATGATTCTGCTAATGGACATTTAATAAAGTTGAAAACATGATATGCGGTTATGTGTTATTTATGTATCTTTCAATAGAATAGATATATTTTATTGCAAAGAATGTACAACTTGCAATCAGTTGTAACAGTTGTGAGGAATCTATGTACTTTCTACCTATTTAAGTAAGCAAATTTAGTACATTTAAATTACAAAAACAAAATTTTAATAATTCTTGTCGGTTAAGAAATCTTGTGCAAAATACTAACAAGTTCTGTTTAATTATTTTAGCTGTTGTTTTTAATGGTAAATTTTCTTAGGTATTTTATTTAGAAGTTTAGAACATCAGGTGCAAAACGAGCAAAGAAAATGTTTCTTGGGCACCGATGTTTATTCACAATTAGTTTGAGATCCAACGTTAACTACATGGGCTACATTTGAGGTAGAAAATATTGTTGGTTAGCTACAAGTATGGCTACTTCTAGGGAGACAAAGAAGTACCAAAACATGAAAAGCCACCCATATTGTCGCCAGATTTTTATTTTTATGTATTAACTACTTTATAGTCTGCGCATAATGTAGTGCATATGTTGCTCTTTTGTAAGTAGTAAGGAGCTTAGACTTAAGATTGCAATGCTTAAATTATAAAATAACAGTGTATTAATAAAATAATTTCAGTTTTTTGGATGTTTTTAGTTAAATTATTATTGTCAAGCTACTTTATTAAATTGTGGAAATGTTATTCAGTTATGAATGCAACATGTGCCATGTAAAGTGTATAAAAGAATGTGTGTTATTATATTATTGTGTTTGATGAAGTCGAACAACTCTATTAAGTTTCAGTGTGTGACGAATTGTTGAAACTTAATTGAATAGAGAGAGCATAACTGTTGATAATTAGTGGAGATTTAATAAAATTGGAAACATATTTGCTGTTGTATGTTTTTTGTATACAAAGTGATAAATACTGTTTATTAATTCAGTTTTCCTGCGGTTTGACTACTGTAATTTATGTCATGTCTCTCACGGCTATCCTTTAGTAATAGTGCATGATATCAGTTTTTTGGATATGTATGTATATTTAAATTATTTTTGTCAAGCTACTTTATTAAAGTGTGGTAATGTTATGCTGATAGGAATGCAATATGTGCCATGTAAAGTGTTTAGATTAAAATAATGTGTGTAGTAAATGATTGTGTGTGATGAACTGTTGAAACTTAATAGAGATTTAATAAAGTTGAAAACATTATTTTCCGTTGTGTATTATTTATATCATCATCATTATCATCATCAATCATTAAATATTATATGTTTAGATTAATAACGTCGAGCTATTTTATTAAACTGCAGAATGCGGTGGAAATGTCCTGTGGATAAGAATGCAACGTCTCGTAGAAATTCTAGCTTAAACGAACGTGTCTAATTAGGAGATGATTGTCTGTGATGATACTTAATGGAGATTTAATAAAGTTGGAAACATGATTTGCGGTTGTGTTATTTATTAAATATAAAAACAACGATCGGCTCCCTTCAAAAAGATACTAAATGTATTTGGCTCCCTCTAATACGATGGTTGTTGGCGACGCTCGTTCGTAACTAGTTTTGCCGGAACCCATAAATAGATGGCCTTAAAGCCTCATTAGTACAGTCACACCTTCGAGTACGCCATTTTTGTTAATAAACACTTGCAAACACCAAAACATATAGTTTGCGTTGCTAACGAATCACATTGCGGGCTTTCAAAAATGGACGCAACACATACTCGTAAACATTAACAAAATACGGTAAAGTTCATCGAAATGTCGATGTCAATCAATAACTTTGAGTGTCGAGACTACCAAATATCGTACCATTGCTACTAAACCGAACTATGAATGCGTTTTGCGCTAACTGTCATCGTTTTTTTCAAGTATAATGTATGACTTTGGTCCGTATCTCAGATGTCGAGACTTCCATTTTGTCGCTGGCATCGTATACGGCATACGGCAAGCGAATTTTTTCGGTTTTATTTAACGATCGGTAGTTTGCGATAGTGTCGCTTTCTATGTCGAGACTGCAGGCCCAGGAGTAGGGCTAGGGAGTGCTGTCAAATCATGTTGTCTGTCGTATTGTAATTAGTTTGAGCTCCGAAATCTATATTTATTACTTATAATACGTATAATAATATAATATTATAATATCTTTACATATTATAAAATAAAGTCACTTCGCTGTCTGTCTGTCCCTATGTATGCTTATATCTTTAAAACTACGCAACGGATTTTGATGCAGGTTTTTTTAATAGATAGAGTGATTCAAGAGGAAGGTTTATATGTATATAACATGCATAATATAGTAAAGAAACGCTGATAATTTTAGAGGTTTCTAATGTGATGTCATAAATAAATACATTTTTTTGCGCTTACATTGCGAACGCTGGCTGAACCCTACGAAATAGCTCATCTTTACATATTATAAAATAAAGTCACTTCGCTGTCTGTCTGTCCCTATGTATGCTTATATCTTTAAAACTACGCAACGGATTTTGATGCAGGTTTTTTAATAGATAGAGTGATTCAAGAGGAAGGTTTATATGTATATAACATGCATAATATAGTAAAGAAACGCTGATAATTTTAGAGGTTTCTAATGTGATGTCATAAATAAATACATTTTTTTGCGCTTACATTGCGAACGCTGGCTGAACCCTACGAAATAGCTCAAAATAATGTACTACAGTATTGTACACCTTAAAAAGTTCTACAAAAAAATCCGTAATGGTATATGTCTAACTCTTAGGGATAACCCCTAATAACCATTTTTATCCTTTACTTTTTACGAGAAATAATGGCTTATTTATGAATGCGATTTTAAGCAATACAGCATTAATCCTTATGCAATTAAGTACCTGAAATAAATTGTGCATTTCATGTAGATCAAAATTGCCCTTTACAGCATATCATTAAAATTAATATTTTAGAAGATATCAGAGATTATAATAAAATCGCCGCAGAGCGGCTAGCAGGCCTTCCCGCGTCCGGCCGTCCCGGTTGGTAGCGGTCGGGTAGTAATATTGTAATTCATATTACTTTGGCTTCATAGTAAATGCGAATATCATGTGTGTTCGAAGTACTCAAAATAAACCTAATTGTATTATTCCAAGTAAGAGACCGCGTAATATTGCTTAGATGTTTAGATTTTTGGATGGATTTGGATTTTTGGTTATCCTGGATACTTACCATATACATAGGATACTTTATCCCGGTAGTAGGTTTCCGAGTGATATTTTCCGAAAGCTATACGGGCGAAGCCGCTGGCAAAAGTACTATTCTTATAACTATGTTTAATTTGGTGTCTGGTAAATAATTGAGTGTCTGTATAGGTAGAATAGGAGCGTTAAGAAAAACCAGTAAGACTTATATTCAATTTAATCCAGCCCTATGTCGCAGTCTTCTTACTCTGAATACTATTAGTTTTATTTTAAGTACATCAAACACACATGATATGTAAGGATCGTAGCAGGTGGCGTTCCGTAGTTTCATGGGAAAATGGCGTAATTTTATGTATGTATAACATGGATTAATACATTCTTACCGCGCTAACACGTCCTCTTGCGATAATTTCCGACAAACACGCGGGCGAAGCCGCGGGCAAAAGCTAGTAATATTATAAAGCTGAACAGTTTGTTTGTTTGGTTGAACGCGGTAATCTCAGGAATTACAGGTCCTAATTGAAAAATATTTTTGTGATGGGTAGCCTATTTATTGAGAAAGGCTATAAGGCTACATTGCTCTACAATTAAAAGGAGCGGAGCAGTAGCGAAAAATGGACGAAAACTAGCAGGCAATTCGATGCAACGGGAAGGGTCAGGGGAGCAAAAATTTGACGCGGACGAAGTCACGGGCCGAAGCTAGTGTGAGATATAACAGAACAGACTACTTGAGAGCAGTGATGACCCAGTTATAACAGTCCCTACTTAAGAGTAGATCGTGAGTGCGAACGCAGGCAGGCGCTTTGCTTTGTATAAATCATTTCATCATCACTGCTCTCAAAATGGTGAAGAAAATGGAACAAATCGTGAGGAAATCCGTATATCCAAGAAACATGAAATCGAAGACATGCCTTACCAACCCACACTGGGCCAGCGTGGGAGATGCTAGCTTAGTAGTGAGAACTTTATAGACGGATTATGTGAAAAGCAAAGAAAATTCCATATTGTGACCTGTTTCTATTGCATACGGGCTGACCGCTTGTAGAAAATAGCCACAAAAAGAGGCATAACAGCGACAAATAGGCTCGTCCGGTCGGTACTAATGGATGCCGGGTGCATCCCGGAACTACCCCCACTATAGGTAACATCTTTATTAAGTAGCTTAGGTTCTTAGTATGACACGACTTTTTTGTTATTTTTAACCGACTTAAAAAAGGAGGAGGTTATCAATTCGACTGTATTTTTTTATGTTTGTTACCTCATAACTTTTCACTGGGTGTACCGATTTTAATCATTCTTTTTATTTAAAAGCTGGTGCTTCCCGAATAGTTTCATTTTAATTTGGTTCCATTCGAACAATGGGGTCCATGTGAAAACCATATAAGTCTTAAATTTGCACTAAGTATTTGTGCGACAAATGAACGAATAACGCGATAAGATTAGTGCGGAGAATCTACCATAACTAAAAAGTTAAAAATAAAAACTTTTTACAAAAAAAGAAAACAACCAACTTCCTTAAAAAAAACACTGCAAAGTCAAAAATAACTTTAATTTCGGAAGTCGGTGGCAAAAAGCCTTAAATACCGATCCTAAGACACCAACTTTCAAAATTAAAGTTATTTTTGACTTTGTAGTGTTTTTTTAAGGAAGTCGGTTGTTTTTTTTTGATCTTGATGAGTTTTTGTTTTACAATTACCTAATATGCAGTAGTTTAGCAATATTAAACCTAAAATATTTGCTAAAAAACCGTGCGAAGCAGCTAACGGTCGCTAGTTGAGTATTAAATATTTTTTGTATCCAATACCCGGCCTGTTCCCGAAATTAACACGTTCAGACCGAGGCCACGTGAACTAATATATTCTATTTTCCGGGCAAATCTTCTTATGCCCACCGGTGGTATATCTCCGACCCACAAACCAAAAGACTTGCGTGGCGAAAAGTGCCACCGGTGGACACTGCTAAGGATTATGCACGTATAATGCTTTCTCTCTCTTCATTGTTAGCTAATATTCTTATTATAGGTTAATCGTTTTGTGTCATCAATCAGATCCGTTTGGTTATTTAGTAGAAACATGGTGGAGAAAAGAACTTAGTATTTTATTATTACGTGACCAAATTTTACAAGACATGATTAGCAAGCCTAGCACTGATAAATTAATCAACACAATGACGCTGCAGAGAAACTTGAGCCCAATGTAAAAATAAACATAAAACATTATTTGGAGGAAACAGAAGGAATTGTGAACATACAAAAAAAGAAAAAAATGACACTTATCTTGTTACGACCGTATTAAAACAACCACGTGATTAAGTTTTTGAACTGCATGTGATAACAAATCAATTGATTGTTTCATCGAAAATAATTATCATTATCTAAATATCCAATATTTCAATGTAACCACAGCAGAAACAATTTTTATTTTTAACCATTCATGTCATTAGGATATATACTTTTCGATCTTGATTTTTCTTACTGCTTGAAACAATGTCCAACTCTTGAGCTACACTTGACAATATTTGTCAATTTTACAGATCGGGAACGTTAAGTACAACACCTTTTCTCAAGGTGCCTGAAGTTTTTAAAACTTTTAAAATCTAGACGTAATCTCATCTCAGCCATAATGCATTTCTAAGACATGTCAAAAACTTATGAAAATTATTGGCATTTTTGACAGATTGATATTCGAAATCGAACTACCTACACATGAATTTGTTACAAAAGGTCAAAGCCTCTCTGAAACCAAATCATTATCATTTATTTCAACTCCCTCACATCGTACAAAGCCTAAAACGTAAAAGCAACCAACATCTAACGTCAAAGCTCCTATTGAGCAGTGACGTCACATATTGGTTGCTCTCCGTCGGCTAGATAATCCAGTGTGTGGGTAGGCAGTACCTGCCGGGAATTGGATGGCCGAGAAACAGTGTCGGATAGAAACAAGTGAATTGTTACAGATTTACGAGAGCAGGATAGATTGTGATGATGAAGGAAAATGTTTTGTGTAGCATTGGAGGTGGAAAATTTAAACATTAATTTAGCATGACATGTTTAGTATACCATTCGGGATGTTTGCTACTAGAGTTAATTTGTAAGTTAGCATTTCTGGTATTTATTTTGAAGGATCTCTACCTGATTTTTTTTAATAAAGAGTCAGAAATGACAAAATAATAAGAATATTGATTTGGCTACGGTACATTTAAAAATAGGTTAAAGGAAAGTTTCAAAGAATACCAAATCCCAAATTTTGTTGTTTTCCTTTTTTGAGTTGCGTTTCTTTCTAAACTATGGAAAATTATAAATAACGTAGTGTTGCTTGATGTTACATTATTTTAAACAACTATAAATTAATTGCTGACAAAATGTAGGTATAAAACAGCTGATTTTATCCTAGGTTTCTCCCTAATGTTGTTCATAATTATTAGTACGATTATAATGAATATATAATGAGTCCAATTTTACAATATCTGTAATTAAGGGTAACCAGAAGCAATAACGAAATGAGTTCGAGGAGGCACTTTACTTTGTGTACTTATTTTGATCACCACTGCTCTCAAAATGGTGGAAAAAAACGTTGCAAGGAAACCGTCATTACCTTAAATCAAAAATTCGAAGACATGTGACGTCCACCAACCTTCACTGGGCCCACTTGATGAATTAAGGGCCACTCTCTTTCTCACAAAGAGGAGCTATATCCCAGGAGTTAGCAGAGGGAACTCTGTGGGCTAATAATGCATGTTATGCAACCAAAAACTAATTAATATAATTATTTCCATCGCAAAAATGTAACCCACCTTACATCCGAATGTTAAATTGTATTTCAATTTAACACCCATGTAACAGAGTTTACGTAGATTGACCCAAAACCAGCCCCTTGAGGGAAATCAGGTACGGTAGTGGCGAGAAACCAATATGGCTTCCTTTGTAGTCTACTCGGTAATCCCAGCGAACAATGTTCGTGACAATTAGGTAATTTAATACTTGCAATATTTCGTTTCGAATCTATTTCTGGATTATTCTATTTTAGAATTTGATTTACCTTGAGATAGTCTTTCGACTGTCAGATGAAGAATTTTTCGGAATTAAAGGAGCTGTCCAAAGATCAGATTATCTATCCAATTGAAGGATAAATGGTAATCATTGTTAAAAAACGAGTATTAATCACATGATTGCTCAATGAACATTGACAATTTCGGATATATCTAGTCTAGACCTTTCTTTAAAAACCTCATCACGAAAATGGGGGTGAAGTGAGTTGCCATTCCCTTAGTAACATTGAACTATATGCTATGGTATTCTTCACGTTTTTGAACTCAATTCCTCGTGCTAACAAAATCTATAAAAATATTTTTTTTTTTTTACTACTCAATACAACGACGCTACACCAACTGTGTATTGAGCACCCAATAAATCATATACTTAGTCGCTCTATTTTATTTAAATCATCATAGATTAACCTAAAATAGATCCTAATATGGTATATTGTCAGGTGTTTATGTGTGAATTTACGAACTAAGCAGTCGCTCCATCTATACTTAATATTATAAAGCTGAAGAGTTTGTTTGTTTGTTTGTTAAATCCCAGAAATTACTAGTCCGAATTGAAAGATTATTTTTGGGTTGAGTAGCTTATTTATTGAGAAAGGCTATATAACATCACGCTACAATCAAAAGGAGCGGAGCAGCAACGAAAAATGAATGAAAACTGGCAGGCAATTCGATGCGACGGGAAGGGCCCAGGGAGCAAAAATTTGACGCAGACGAAGTCGCGGGCAGAAGCTAGTGTAAGATATTTGTATTCAGCTGCATCCAGTTAAACTGAAAGCCAATAATAAATTATTTGGAAAAAGATTAGTACGAGAATGGTGAACATCTTTATTAATTAAGATAGGGTGAAATTGTAGCGTATAGCCGCATCCCAACATCACTGTGTTAGATTATTAACACAGTGACGTCGAGATGCGAAGTAATTACACATTGTAAGGATGAACACAATGCTTCATTGCGACACCTTCGAGCTCTGATTCGAAATTACGATCCAGGCAATCCACCTATAGTTGCATTAATAGCTGCTGTTAAAGTAACTGGCTGCAGAACTAATATGGGACAGTGTTTGTAGCTGAACACCTAATTCAGTATTGCATATCCAGTGCATCATCAAAGAACGGGACTTTAAAGCAAAAATTATAGTTGCCTCTTCCACTTACGAGCACAACCTTATTTACATTAAAAAAAAACTTTTAAATAGATCTACTAATGCATTCTATACATACACTCACCAAAAGAGGGAAGTAACCAGGGTCGTCGAATATAGTTTAAATTTAGTAAGAAAAAGATGGATGTTTTCACCAAGTTGATACCAACCTCTTAAATGTACTCTTGTATGACCCGAACGGTGTGAAGTCCTGCATCAGTATTAATCCGTCACCAATATTTACTTAATATAGCCCCGCATACTCATTAAGGAAACTCTTGATTTTTCCCCAGTCAGGGTGTCATTTTCTATGGCCACTAGCTCCGTGTAACCTTCTGAAGAGATGCCAGCCCATACGTGTACAGATCTCCAACCATATTGGACTCTTTTAATGAAGCAAACTTGAATGTATCGCTCACCAGGTCGCCTGTAATTCTTGCTTTCCATCGGAAGATAATAATGAGAATCGAGACTCATCAGTGAACAAGCTGTGTATTCTTTCCTTAAAAGACCACTTCAGACACCAATCCACATGGTCTTCACATGATCTGATAAAGATTATGTCTGGAAAAAGTATCCTGAAACAATTTAAAATTTTCAATGTGCGTTAAAATAAATGTCCTCGAAGCATTATTGCAACCGTATTGCAACCAAGAATCGGAACAAACATTAATTAAAGTACCAATGCATCACTGGTCTCTTTCTCTTTTCTTTTAACAAAAGAACCGATACAATAGACGGAGAAAAAAACAATTTAGCCACGTCCAACAAACAGCAATGAATATTGCCGCGATAATTCAAAGTGCCGTAATTTCCGTGCCGTCAGTTTCATGCGACTAGATCTAGGTCCTAACGTATACCAGTCAACCCTACCGAACGGATTGGCAACGAGCGACACAGCCTTCCCACTCTAACAATGTAGTGATAGAAAGAGATAGACGTAATTGTTGCTGTTGCGTTTGAACGGTAGTAGGATGACATCGACTAGCCATTGAGCTCCGGACAAGACTGGATTTGACGGTTTGTGGTTTCAATCGAACGGGCCGGGATGTTTTAATGAGTACGACGTGCGTTGTTTTTTTTAATGCAGTGCAGTTTTAAAGTACTATCAAGTTATAAATATATAAGTTTGTGGTTAGATTAAAGGGGTTTATAGATTAACGGAAAATGACGCCATCTACCTTCAAGAAGCTAGTAAAATATATTTTGCGAGTAAGCTCACAAAATATATTTTTCGTACCACTTGCTCAAAAAAGTGACATTCTAGGCCACAAAAAGCTAACATAACAATAGTAATTTTTAATCTGTTAAAAACAGGGAAAGAAAATTGTACTGAATTTCATTCATCCTCTAGGGGGAGAATGTGATTTAAATTTGGAATACTTACCGAAACTGAACTACATCTGTGTTTACACCATTGAGTTTGTATATAAAGCATTATACATCTTTTTGAAAAAGGAATACGCATTTATTATGCAGTTATGATTATTAAATAAAATTACGAAAACCGACGAGGCCGTATGAGCTTGACGCCTTTGCTTTTCCGACAAAAAAATATTAGTCCAGGAATTTGCCGCGTTTTTGTTTTCTTCAAATACATAAACGTTCAGTTTATTTAATAAATGCTTATCTCATATTATTATTGTGTTATTTTTTTCGCAAATGGTACGAAAAGTAGAGTATATTCCTCGGTGATAAAGCTGTCTTAGTCTTGGGTTGTCTTAGTCTTGGGTCGTCTTAAATCCCTCGCTTCGCTCGTGATTTAAGTTTTTAACACCCTCGCTACGCTCGGGAGTAAACCTCGAGTCCTTCGTTACGCTCGCGATTTAAATCGTCACCCGCGACAGAAGACACTGCTTTATCCCCTTGGTTAATAATCTACTATTACTAGCTTCTGCCCGCGACTTCGTCCGCGTTAAATTTCTTGCTGCCCCGACCCTTCCCGTCGCGTCGAATCGCCTACCCGTGCGATTTTCCCCGTTTTTGCAACATTTTTCATTACTGCTCCGCTCCTCTTGATTGTAGCGTAATGTTAATTGGAAAGGAGTTAGGTTACTTGTTGGCAGATGAATATCCGGGGCACTCCATAATAAATAATTGCATGCCTGGTTGTTCACTATTTCATATTATGAAAGAAATTATTAAATGTAATTTTCACCAGGACACCACATTAATAATATTTATGGGTAATAGGGGAAATTTGGAGAAAGGAGAATTGCTACAATATTATGGAACATTGTGTAATCTTAAGTTGAGAAAAATTGTATTGTTTACATTCCCTTACAGTAACAGTTTGCCACAGGAAGAAAATAGGTTAAGATTTGAAATTAATATGACATTGCATAATTTGACATTTCATAATAATTTATTTCACTTATTGGATACCAGCAATTATGTTAGTAATAATTTATATTTAACAAAAGATAGGCATAATAATGCTATGTACTATCTCTCAAACTATCATAGAAGACAGATAGCAGCATCGCTAGCATACTTTTTTTCTATTACAGCCAAGAATTTGGCTAAACAACTTGCTTCTTTTGAGCAATGCAATGACATTTTAAACTGTACTGCCAATAATTTGACAGCACTTGTAGATATTGATTTCCATTTAAATTAGAAATTAAGACAATAGAGGCAACCTCTAGCAACAATGTTAGTATGGCAAATAAGAAATCAAATGTAAGTGTAAAATAATTAAATCGTATCAACCTGGTGCATCAAAATATTCAAGGGTTTTTGAACAAAGATTTAGAAGTAGAATTTTTCCTGAACTGTAACAATATAGATATTCTTTGTATAACAGAACATTGGCTTAAAAGCCACCAGTTCATATTCAATTTTAGTAACCACCAGGTTGGTAGTTCGTTCAGCAGAGAAAAAGCTATACATGGTGGCTCACTAATTTTAGTAAATAGCCAGCTCAAATTTAAAGACCGTAAGGATATTGTGAGCCTCTCTGTCGAGCGGACAATTGAAATAGCCTGTATTGAATTGGAGCAGTTCATTGTATTAAGTGTGTACAGACCTCCTTCAGGATTGTATGATTGTTTTGAAAAGGTAATGGATGAAGTGTTGCACAAAATTTCTAATTCAAATAAGTATATCATCACTTGCGGTGATTTTAATGTTAACTTGTTAGAAACTTCTGGGTTAAGTACTAAAATTATAAGTTTGTTTCAGTCATACAATCTTGCCAACCAATTCTTAGAGCCAACTAGAATAACTCCCACTAGTGCCACATGCTTAGATAACATTTATACAGATGTTAAAGCAATCCATAAAGAAATGATTAATTTATTAGACTCAGATCATTGTGGTCAATTGATCACTATTCCAAATGTAAACATAAAAAAAACTAAAAAGATATCTCTGTTAACCCAAAAACTGTTAATCGCTTGGAAATGTTTAGAACTAAACTTTCGAATAATCTACCACTTGTGTTGCCAAATGATGACCCTAATGGACAATATAATGATTTTTTTAAAATGTATTGCACACAATTTGATAACATATTTATTCCAAAGACTTTTTCGGTTAGTATTAACGCTTCGTTTAGTGATTGGGCCACCACTGGTATACATAAAAGTAGAAAACGACTTTATGAATTATATGATGAACGGACTTGTATAAACACTGCTGAATTTAATTTGTATGTCAAAAATTATTCTAAATTATTTAAAAAAGTTTGTAGCATAGCCAAGTCACGTTATTTGAGTTTAAAAATTAAAAATAGCAGTACTTAATGTAATTAAAACGACTTGGACTATCATTAATAGCGAAACAGGAAGGTCATGCAACCGAAGTAGTGACTACAGTCTAGCTATTGAGGATAATATAATTAAATCAGATTCTCAAGTCGCCGCGGCCTTTGAAAATTTCTTTGCAGAGATTCCAGTATCTACTACCAAATCTTTGAACTCATCACCCACTGCTGCAGAGTCTCTACTTAAAGAAAACGTTACTGTTTGTGATAGTGAATTTCATTTCCAATATGTAACTTGTAACGATATCGTTAAAACTTTTCACTCTTTGAATGTAAAAAAGACCGCCGATTTATGGGGTAATTCTGTGGATACTGCTAAGTCGATCATAAACATTGTAGCACCAACTTTAGCTGTTATTTTTAATAATTGTATTGACCGTGGCGAGTTTCCTGATCTTATGAAAAACAGTAAAATAATACCGTTGTTTAAATCGGGTAGCACATCAGACCCTACTAACTATAGACCAATTTCAGTGCTACCTACCTTCAGTAAAATTTTTGAAAAACTTATTCTAAATCAATTGCAACGATTTTTTAATAAACATAACTTATTACACAACAAACAGTTTGGTTTCACAAAGGGTCGTTCAACTACCGATGCCGGAGTTGAACTTTTAGGTCATATATATAATGCGTGGGAGAACAAATGCGATGCTTTGGGTATTTTTTGCGATTTGTCCAAGGCATTCGATTGTGTTCTTCATGAAACCTTGATCAGGAAACTTCACCACTACGGAATCCGGAACGCCTCTCTGGATCTTCTTACTTCATACCTAAGTGATAGGATTCAGAGAGTTGACGTCAACGGAAAAAGATCACCTGGATCTAAAGTTAGAATGGGGGTCCCTCAGGGCTCAATTTTAGGCCCATTTTTATTTCTTATTTATATAAATGACTTGCCTTACCTCATAAAGGATAAACATGATATAGTGTTGTTTGCAGACGACACTTCACTTTTATTCAAACTCAAACGTCAGCAGTTGGTTACTGACAATGTAAATAGAGCCCTTGCTAATGTAGTTAACTGGTTTAATGTTAATAACCTACTTCTTAACGAGAAAAAAACCAAATGTATTAAGTTTACGATACCTCATGTTAGACAAGTAGAAACTAGTGTCCTCATAAAGGGTGAAGTGTTGAAACCCGAAGATACCACAGTATTCTTAGGCATAACTCTGGATGCCAAGCTTCAATGGGGCCCACATATAGATAAATTGTCAAAAAAACTTAGCTCTGCAGCATACGCTGTTAGAAAAATTCGTGATTTAACTGATTTAGAGACAGCCCGTTTAGTTTACTTTAGTTATTTTCATAGCGTGATGTCGTACGGTATTCTGCTGTGGGGAAATGCCGCCGATATTCAGACAATTTTTGTTTTACAAAAAAGGGCAATTCGTTCGATTTATAAATTAAGTCCCAGATACTCCCTCAGAGACAAATATAAAGAGATTAATATAATGACTGTGCCTTCTCAGTACATTTATGACAATCTGCTGTATGCACATAAAAATATTAATCTCTTTAACAGATACAGTGATATCCATAATGTTAATACTAGAAACAAACAAAAAATTTCACATGACATGAATATTAATTGTATGAATATTACTTTGATTATTGAGAATTTGAGGACTATGTGGGTCACTGTTTCACTTTTGACTATGGTCTGGCAGTTTGAGTAGTTAGTGGCAATATCTGTGTGGTTCTTTCATCAAAAGAACATTCCAGACACCGATCTACATGGTCATCAAATGATCTGACCAACAAAATTATATCCGTTTCTTTTTTTTTATATACACATTGACATTGATAATTTTTATATATACAATGACATGATTATTTACTTTGTAAAGTATCGTATTGTTTTAATTATTGTGAATGTGAAGACTATGTGGGTCTTTTTTTATTTTATTTTTTTCTTTCGTTCTCAGTAATCACGATCTGGCAGTTTGAGTAATTTATGTGGCCTACCCAAATGTCCTTTCTTTGGTACTGTTCGTCAAAGCGTTGGGCTCCTTATTTTCCGAGTTGAGCTAAACGATTAGTGACAAATGCTTGCACTGACTGGACAGGTCCACTCAATCTGTGTGGTTCTTTCTTCAAAAGACCATTTCAGACACCGATCTACATGGTCATCAAATGATCTGACCAACAAAATTATATCCGTTTCTTTTTTTTTTATATACACATTGACATTGATAATTTTTTATATATACAATGACATGAATATTTACTTTGTAAAGTATCGTATTTTTTTATTATTGTGAATGTGAAGACTATGTGGGTCTTTTTTTAATTTTGTTTTCTTTCGTTCTTAGTAATTATGATCTGGCAGCTTGAGTAATTTATGTGGCCTACCCAAATGTCCTTTCTTTGGTACTGTTCGTCAAAGCGTTGGGCTCCTTATCTTCCGAGTTGAGCTAAACGATTAGTGACAAATGCTTGCACTGACTGGACAGGTCCACTCAATCTGTGTGGTTCTTTCTTCAAAAGACCATTTCAGTCACCAATCTACATGATCTTCACATGATGTGAACAAGATTATGTCTGGACTTTAAAAGAGACTGTGACCTCTGAGTTTGTTTCGGCCTTTCTTCTCAGAGTAGTCAGTTAGGAAACGCCGAACTCATCTAGTTAAAAAAAATATAATTGACATGTAAAAGTGTTTGTACAAACCTACTTACAGAAATAAAATCATTTATCATTTATCAGTTATATAGCCTATAGCCTTTCTCGATAAATGGGCTACTCAAAACAAAAAGATTTTTTCAATTCGGATTAGGAGTTTCTGAGATTAGCGCGTTCAATCAAACAAACAAACAAAACTCTTCAGCTTTATAATATTATATAAATAAAGTATAGATAAAAAGAAACTCCCTAAATGGCTATTAAGTTCAGATTTTTTTTCCCCGAAAATAAAGAAACGCAATAACAACGAAAATGAACGACAAAATTCCAAAAAAACTTTTACCTCAACTTCATTAAGTCATATTCCGAATTTTCCCTTAGGCCCATAATGACATAAAAATAAAAAAGAGAAAGTAGGGTTTCACCGCTAGGTTTATTAGGGCCCGAGATTTAAGGGCCAGTTAGGGCGCTTGTTATTCGGGACCTCTTTCATAGTTCAGATTTGAGCGAGTCCTTGACAGTGATGTGTTCGAGGAAGAGTGTTTCATGGTACTGGCTACCGAAATTTAAAAATATTCCTGAATGGACTTCTTTGCTTTTGAAATTAGATTTTGTTGTTTTTTTTTCCAATAATATGAAAGCGCAAACGTTGCGCGGTGGGAACATCATAAGCTGATAGTATTATGCTATATTTATGCATTTACTATACTGAACCTGAACGATTTATTAAATTCAGGATCGAACACGCGATCATAAAACTACACCAGACAAGCTGTCAAATCGATTCGTGTTCCGATATTTAATTATAACATTGAAATAGGAAACGTGAAATATCCGTTATTGTGGAAATCTTATATCTTTAAACGAGCAATTCTCGTATATATGTATATATATGTAATCTGAATCTCGGAAACGGCTCCAACGATTTTCATGAAATTTAGTATACAGGGGGTTTCGGGGGCGATAAATCGATCTAGCTAGGATTAATTTTTATAAAATGTCGTTTTATTCGTGTTTTTAATGATCAACTTTATCGATAATCAACTTGAACATAAACTTTTTATTTTAAACACAATTTACCAAAAAATACCGAGCAGAGCTCGGTCATCCAGATATTACATAATAATATGGCAAATGCATAAAGTACAATGCGGCATTGTCTGCTATTTGACACTTTGTATCCTGGTTTAATATGACATTGTTTACGTGTACAGCGTTACTCGTAGTTTACGTTGCGGTAGGGTACTTAATGGTACTTAATGAGCTTTGTAGTATTAACAGGTAATTATTGCTTTGTGATACCTATCCCGGGACATCTAATTAACGAGCATGAAAATACTGGTGTTGGAAATATTATAGACTTGAATTTAGTTTTTTTGTAGTGTTGTACGCTGCCAGACTAGACCCCTACAATAGCATTTCAATAGCGCAGTGGAAGATATTATGGTGGGGTCCAGGAGACAAGAACTGGCTAGCGTACTGTCCGCCGTACGCGGAGCAGACAATATATAAGAGAACAACTCACCTACAATACAACAAAAGCACTTACCTGGTGGTTGAAGGGCACTGCTTCTGGGGTTACCTGGAGTTCTGTATGTAAGTGAGTGTATATGTATCGTGTCGTGACGTTACGAGTATTCTTCAGGTTAGAATCCGCTGCAACAAGGCTTGGAGACAATCACAGCATGCGGTCTTCAAATCACTCGTTCCCAACAGCGTCACACTTTGCTTAACCTTCAAACTATTTATCGAAAATATGTCCAAAACCCGTGTTATTACGTCAAATTAGGGGTTATTAACAATCCAAACAATGGGTCATGACAGATTGTCCACAAAACGATCGGGGTAAGGGATAACTTTCCAAAAGATCGCGAGATACAACCGGCGACGTGTTCCCTTTCTTCCCACCAAATTCCAAGAGGAAGTGTCAACGTCAAATTGACAAGTCAGATGTCACTTCGTTACACGCGCATTCCGTTAGGCGCACAGATAATAAACGGGACAGAACAAGTGTAATATTTTTTTTCAGCTTGCTCTGTGCGGTTTTGGGTCCTTTCAAAGATCACCAAGATATGAGAAGACATTTTGTTCATGATAATAATTTTATGACGATGAATTTACATGTATTTTGATTGCAAAAACATCGTGCTATTTTAAAAGATTCTTTATCTTTTGGGATCTGTAACATACTTAGGAGGCTGGATGAAATAGTTACCAACCAGAAACAAAACAGTTATTACAAAATGGATAAAACAAAACTCAACATAAAGACTTTAATCATCACGTATAACGCCCAGACCTTATAAATTGTCCAAATCTTGGTAATAAGCCAAGAGATAAGGAAGAACGCAACGACAGTAAATAAATATAATAAATACTTAAAGTTTTTCACGAAATGATGTCGACAAACTTTCCACGAGCTCCAATTTGGGGGAGGGTTTTCTCAAACAGCAGATAGGTCCATTTGCGAACAGTTCTAGTTGTTTCTAAATAGATAAATTGGGCACTAAAAAGTTACTCGAGTAACTTTTCAATGTATAGAAGTTCGTTGAAAGCTATTTGTTACGTACTGAACATTTCTAAAAGGTATTGTTTAGTAAATAGAGTATTTCAAGGTACAGTTAATTATCCCTGTTTGTAATAGTTTACTTTAGATATTAATAGGAATTAGGCGGCTGAATATTTATTATTATTTCCTTTATTACATTTAAATACATATTGATTACATTTTTAAATATTAAAATATTTTAAAAAAATATGAAAACATTTAAAAATATAAAAAATAGTAGCCCACCGGAATAGGGTCCAAGCTACCGGTGGTCAGGGCTGCTGAGAGAGGAACCTCCTAACAATACGCGCCGTGTCCAGAATTACTGCTTTCTGTATCAGGCCCTTGATCCAGCTGCCTAACGAGAGCCTCCTGAGATGTTGATCGAGGCTCTTAGCTATTATGCCATTGGCCGTAACGACTATCGGCACAATGACTGCTGTATCCACATCCCACATGTCAACAACCTCGCAAGCCAGGTCAAGATACTTCATCTGCTTATCTTTTTCAGCTTTCACGAGGTTCTCGTCATTCGGGACTGCTATATCAACAATCATTGTGCGACGCTCTAATCGATCTATCACCACTATATCTGGCTTATTGGCAACAATAGTCCTGTCAGTGATGATAGATCGATCCCAATACAACGTGATGTTACCATTTCCGAGAACTGGGTCGGGCAGATACCTATAGTATGGTACTTCTGATTCCACAAGGCCGTATTTCAGAGCAAGTTGCTGGTGGATAATCCTGGCTACAAGGTTGTGTCTATGCAAGTAGTCTTCGTTAGCCAGACTAGAACAGCCAGAAATAATGTGTCGGATTGATTCCCCCGGACGGTGGCATGCCCGACAAATGTCAACCGTACCATCCTTCACAATATATTTCCGGTAGTTGTTCGTTATCATAACTTCGTCCATAATTGCAAAAACAAAACCTTCGATTTCTCCAAATAGATCTCCGAATCGTAACCAGGATACGGACGCTAAGAGGTCTACATCGGGTCCATGTAGGGCCCGGTAAAAGCGTCCGTGAAGCTCCTTGCTTTGCCATACTGCCTTGCGATCATTAGTATCTAATACTTTAGGTTTGCGCCAGTTCTCGTTAGCCAAGGAGAGCGGGGTAAGGCTCTTGTCCACTGAGACCACATCTCGGTGCATCCCCACGTCGGCGTCTAGGAAGTATTCCCTGAGACTGCATACCTCACGGTTGTGCAGGGTCTTAGCATTCAAGAAACCTCGACCTCCGCACTTCCGCGGGATATACAGTCTCATCACCGATGACCATGGGTGATGCATTCGATTTGTGGTCAGCAATGTGCGGACCCGTCTATCCAGGGCGTCGAGTTCCGTCTGAGTCCATTTGAGTATGCCGAAAGAGTACATCAAAACCGGCATGACCCAACCGCAAGGCGCACACCTTGTTTCCGCCTGATAAAAGACTTTTTAATACTTTATTCAGGCGGCCAAAGAAGCGCTCCCTCAACGATTGTTTCATGTCAGCAGTGTTGATACCTAACGCTTCCGACATACCCAAATACTTGTATGTTTCGATTGAGGCAAGGGATCTTAGGTGTATGGAATCCGAGAGTTGGGTTCCCTCGGATTCCACAATCTCCCCTCGCTTTACATGCATGACCGCACATTTGTCCACACCAAATTCCATCCTGATGGCGCTACTGAAGGTTTCAGTTACTTTCAGTAGCTCCATCAGTTGTAAATTGTTGGGGGCAAAGAGTTTTAGGTCATCTATGTACAGGAGGTGAGATATAACCTGACCACCTCTCCTCAATCGAAAGCCTATACCAGAATCTTCCAGCATTGTGCTAAGAGGATTCATGGCTAGGCAGAACCAAAGTGGACTCAAACTATCGCCCTGGAATATACCTCGCTCGATCCTTATCGGTTCGCTGTTCCTCTGGATATGTCGACATCCCGAATAGCGAAGGACTGTCCTCCACTGCCCCATACATGACATCAAGAAGGTGCGCAGCGTTGTACCTACTTTGTACAACTCCAGCACCCTCTTGAGCCAGGTATGTGGCACCGAGTCATAGGTCGTCTTTGCGCTCTGTGACGCGGGGTAAATAATCTCGAGGACATACATTCGTCCCGGAGAACGCCCGCTTCACAAAGCGCATCACTCGAGGACGAATATTGCCCTCCCTGAAGCAGATTAGCTTACCGATGAGTGCTCTAGCCTTCACTGATACGACGCTCAATCCTGCACTGCCAAGCTGCTACGGCTGGTTTTGGTCGTGTAGCTCTGTCACTGTTAGGAAACTTAACACGAGCTACACGACAAGCCGCTACAGCTGCACAGTACAAGATCGAGTGGGTATCGACCAGGTCTTTGCTGCCGTCAAAATATGTTGACAACTGTGAGTCTAGAGCACACACCAGTGCTTATTTTTCTTGTGCATGGGCAAACGAGGTAAACGTGGTCTTTGTTCAGGCGGAGTAGAGCGATACTCCCTGAAAGCATCCTCCAAAGCGCTCCTCAATCGTGCATTGCATTGAGTACTCACGGATATAGCCCCGTCATCATCCTCCTCACCAACGCTGTTGGGTCGCGGTGAAACACAAGGTAAATTGTGCAGTTGCACCACGGCCACTGGCGAAGCAGGCGTAACACGGCTATTCCGTGATTCGAGGCAAAGTCGATCAAGTACGGCGGCATCCAGCATATGATTACGCTGGATGACCCGCACCTGATCCGACAGTCGTTGCGACGACACGTTGACACATGGTTCAAGCACCTGAAACAGAGAGAGCATCCGACTACGGTACACAGTCAAGTTACTTCCCCCCTCTGTAGCCCCATAGTATGCGCGCATAACATTTTCATTGACAGTTTTTGTCCATTTCATGCGCTGGACACTTCCACTGGTAGCGGGGACCCTATCAGAGGCCGGTGGGCCTCGAGGTCCTAAGCCGTCCGGTGGCCGACGTCCTCCCCGTCGACGAGCAGGTGGTGGCGTCGTGGGCGGAGAGAAATACTCGTCACTCGAGCTAGACGCAACTGTCACGGCCGGTGTCTTCACAGCGCCCGCAGTGGGGCTGGTGGTCGCTGAGGTGGTGGGCGTGCGCGGCGTGCCGCTGATCTTGTCAACATTTCTTCAGTTTATTCATTTGGTTTTTTTTACAATTATTTTCATTGTTGTTCGGAGGTGACATCTGTCATGCCACCTCCGAGCCGGCAGTTTTCGATGAAATTTACATATTTTTATTGTGAAACGGTCTTTTTTTATTATTTTATGCTATGCCTAGTATAGGTTTAGGCTATAAATTAAAAATACTTATGAAAATTGGGTTAAAATTATTATAACGATTTAAATTGAAAACACTGAAAACTGTGACATCTGTCAACGCGGTGTTGCGTTGATTATTTGCGTTTATTATTGCGTTTGTTGTGTTTATTATTCATTTATTCATTTTCTAACATATTAATTATATTTTTAAATATTTTAACAAAAGTCTAAAAAAAAAACATTTAAAAATATAAAAAATAGTGACCCATCGGCATCGGGAACAGGGTCCAAGCTGCCGGTGGTCAGGGCTCTAGAGAGAGGAGCCTCCTGACTATGCGTGCCGTGTCCAGGAGTACTGCCTTCTGAATCAAGCCCTTGATCCAGCCGTGTAATGAGAGCCTCCTGAGGTGTTGGTCGAGGCTCTTCGCTATTAGGCCATTTACTGTAACGATTATCGGTACAATGATTGCAGAGTCCACCTCCCACATGTCGACAACCTCGTGTGCTAAGTCAAGATACTTGATTTTTTTATCTTGCTCAGCTTTCACGAGATTCTCGTCATGAGGGATAGCGATATCAACAATCATTGCACGACGCTCTCGTCGATCTATCACCACAATATCAGGCTTATTGGCTACAATAGTCCTGTCTGTGATGATAGATCGATCCCAGTACAATGTGGCGTGACCATTCTCGAGAACTGGGTCGGGCACATACCTGTAGTATGGTACTTCAGATTCCACAAGGTTGTATTGCAAAGCAAGTTGCTGGTGGATGATCCTAGCTACTAGATTGTGTCTGTGCAAGTACTCGCCGTTAGCAAGACGAGAACAACCGGAAACAATATGTCGAATGGATTCACCGGGACGGTGGCATGCCCGACAGATGTCAACCGTACCGTCCTTAACAATGTATTTCCGATAATTATTCGTCATGATAACTTCATCCATAATCGCACAGACAAAACCTTCGGTTTCCCCAAAGAGGTCTCCGAAACGCAGCCAGGATACGGACGCCAGAAAGTCTACATCAGGCCCATGGAGAGCCCGGAAAAAGCGACCGTGAAGCTCTTTGCTTTGCCATACTTCCTTACGATCCTTAGTATCTAATACTGCAGGTTTGCGCCAGTTCTCGTTCGCCAAGGAGAGCGGGGTGAGGCCCTTGTCCACTGCAACCACATCTCGGTGCATCCCCACGTCAGTTTGAAGGAAATATTCCCTGAGACTGCAGATCTCGCGGTTGTGGAGGGTTTTAGCGTTTAAGAAACCTCGACCCCCACACTTCCGCGGGATGTACAGTCTCATCACTGATGACCGTGGGTGATGCATCCGATCTGCCGTCAGCAATGTACGGACCTTCCTATCCAGAGCGTCTAGTTCCGTTTGAGTCCATTTGAGTATGCCGAAAGAATACATCAAAACCGGCATGACCCAATCGTTGAAGGCACGCACCCTGTTGCCGCCTGATAAAAGACTATTAAATACTTTTTTCAGGCGGGCAAAGAAGCGTTCCCTCAGCGATTGTTTCATGTCGGCAGCATTGATGCCTAATGCTTCCGACATACCCAAATATTTGTAGGTTTCGGTTGAGAAGAGGGATCTAAGGTGTATAGAATCCGTAAGTTCGGTTCCCACGGATTCTACAATCCCCCCACGCTTTACATGCATGACTGCACATTTGTCCACACCAAATTCCATCCTGATGGCACTACTGAACGTTTCTGTTACCTTCAGTAGCTCCATCAGTTGCAAGTTGTTGGGGGCAAAGAGTTTCAGATCATCCATGTAAAGGAGGTGTGATATCACCTGACCACCTCTTCTCAATCGATAGCCTAGACCTGAATCCTCCAGCAGTGTGCTAAGAGGATTCAAGGCTAAGCAAAACCAAAGCGGACTCAAACTGTCGCCCTGAAATATTCCTCGCTCAATCCTGATCGGTTCATTGATCTGCTGGATTTGTGGACATCCTGGATAGAGAAGAACCGTCCTCCACTGCCTCATACACGACATCAAGAAGGTGCGTAGAGTTGCATCTATTTTGTACAATTCCAGCACCCTCACGAGCCATGTATGTGGCACGGAGTCATAGGCCTTCTTATAATCTATCCAACATGTCGACAAATCCTTACGAGATCTACGAACCTGTTGGCTTATGGCCATGTCTATAAGGAGCAGCTCCTTAGTACCACGGGACCCATTCTTACATCCATTCTGAGACACCGACATGATAGCATTGCTTTCAACATGGTGCGATATTTTTGCTCTAAGAATGGATGTAAGAACTTTATAGACCGTCGGTAAACAAGTTATTGGTCTATAATTTTTAGGTTCCGCAGTACTACCCGATTTATGAAGAAGGTGGGTAACTCCTGTCGTAAAAAACAGTGGTAGCGACCCAGTCTCTAAAGATGACTGGAATTGTGAGGCTAAGCAGGCATGTGACCTTTGTAGCCATTTGATCCAAAAATTGTGCAGTCCGTCCGGTCCTGGCGATTTCCAGTTAGGCAACGGACGGACTGCACGGGCCACATCCAGAGGGCTGATGGTAATAGCCTCCATGTTCGGTATCGACTCACATGCCTGCTCAACAACACGCATCCAGGGTCCTTCAGTGTGACTGACGGGCACCGACCAAATGCTTCGCCAAAAAACACTCATGTCGTTATTATTTGGTAGACACGCGTCAGTCACACCTTGAGTTGGGTTGGGCCGTTCCCAGGCTCTGTACACCCACCTTTCATCGGTCTGGAACATGCGATTCTGAGTGAACCGGTCCACTCTTCGCTTATACCGACGGATACGGTTTGCCCATGCATAAACTTTCTGCTTCAGGAAGTCGATGCGCTCTGTGACACGGGATACATATTCTCGGGGACTAATACTAGTTCCCGAGAACGCCCGCTTCACAAAGCGCATCACTCTTGGGCGTGTATTGCCCTCCTTGAAGCAGATGAGCTTCGCGATGAGTACCCTGGTCTCTTTAATACGACGCTCAATCCTGCATTGCCAGGCTGGTGCGACAGGTTTTGGTCGTACAGCTCGATCAATGTTTGGGAATTTGACTCGAGCTATACGACAAGCCGCAACAGCCGTGCAATACAAGATTGAGTGTGTATCGCAAAGGTCTGCACTGCTGTCAATAAAATTTGGCAGCAGCGCATCCAGGGCGCACACCAGTGCTCTGTTTTTTTTATTCATGGGCAAACGTGGTAGCCGTGGTCTAAGGTCTGGTGATATGAACCGGTACTCACGGATCGCATCCTCCAGAATGCTCCTTATGTCCACATTGCACACGATATCTGCAGAAATAGCCCTGGCTTCCTCCTCCTCATCATGCTGGTTTGCCTGCAGCAGAATATGGGCAGGCGCATGCATGACATTCTGGGATGGGGGAGGATTACCAGCAGGACTATTCTGCATTTCCAAGCGCAGCCGATCAAGTGTAGCGTCATCCAATCTATGATTGTGTTGAATGACGCGCACCTGATCCGACAATCGTTGGGCCGAGACGTTGACGGCTGGTTCAAGTACCTGAAACAGAGAGAGCATCCGAACTCGGTACGCTGTCAGGTTAATTCCTCCCTCTGTAGCCCCATAATATGCGCGCATCACATTTTCATTTATGGACTGGGTCCATCGCATGCGCGACACATTTCCACCGGCAGCGGGGACCCTGCTCGAGGCCTGTTGGCTTCGAGGTCCCAAGCTCGCTGGTGGCCGTCCTCTTCCTCGCCGCCGTTGTGGTGTTGGTGACGACGGTGGGGAGAAAAACTCGTCGCTCGAGCTCGACGCAACTGCAGCGACCGGTGACACGACGCTCACGGTTGAGGCGCGTCCCGGCGGCTGCGAGGCGGAGCTGAGCGACGAGTCCGGAGATGGTGGGTGTGCCTGTCGTTTTGTCCTGGCTCTGGTCTGCATGTTTTACTCACATTTTCACATTTCGTAGTCTTCTCATTCCTTATTTCATTTCATTGTAATTTTACCGGGGGTGACATGACAGATGTCACCCCCGATTCTTATTATTATTATTATGTATCTTTGACATTCTCGGGACCCTGGGGTCCCGGACCTTTGGCAGGCGTACCAGGGGCCGAAGCCAACTCGCAGAGGCCCGTTAGAGGTTCTTAATGGAATGAGGCACCAAACCGTCGATTATCCCTGTTTGTACTACGCAAGTGCAGCCAAGGACAACCCACGGTTGGTGTAGAACTATTGCAGGATATGGAAATAAAGATATTGGGTTATGGGTTTGGGTGGCTAAGTGAACTGGTTTTCTCGAATTATGGAATGACTATGGCCCCTGCCTGACCAATGTTTTAAAAATACACAGATAAAATGGCAGGGGGTGACTTGCACACTCAATAATGGGCCTCCGTAAACGGTCGCTAGCACAAAGTGTCGTAGCGCCAAGGGGGCAACATGTCCTGAGGTGCTTTGAGGAGTGGAGCGGTATTCCACGGCTTTCAGAACAATCCCAGAGCCCGGAAGATGGTCAAGATCCCTACGAGCACTTACTGAAATACTTCCTTCCTCCGAGCACGTTTGCTCTTGCGAATCTCCACTCAAGCCGGCCAATAAAGGCAAGAATGAGGTGGGAGCTCTGTTCCTCGTCAGTGTTCACTCCAGCCGGCCAATAAAGGCAAGCCAGAGGTGAGGAACAAGACTTCTCCCGGGAGTTAGGGTCCGTGGGGTCGCTACTGCCCAACAGCTCGCCACATGCTGCCCTGCGGTTTTTTGTATCTCTCTTGGTCTGGCTCCTCATCCTAGACCTGCTCCGGCAAAGTAAACTCTACCGGCACAGACCTAGAGTTCGGAGCGCGCAAGCCCCACCACGACGTCAACGTAGAGATACGGTGGTGGGGTTATTATTATTATTATTATTCATTTATTTCGGACAGAATCCATATAAGTGTTAGTAACAATTTTCTTAACATCTATGTTAGTACGTACATAATTTAATAAAAGTAATTAATTACAGCTTCCCAGTAACTATTCTCACCCAGTGTGCCTGTATGGGACAGTCATTGCGTGATGCAATCATTTGCAAAATGCTGTTGGTGCTATCGCGCAGTCTTTGAAATAATGACGCCACTTTCTTGCGAACTATAGCATGGAAACCGTCAACGCGCACATTTGCGAACATTTGCGACGCACTACAGTACCGCGGCAACCCCAACAGCATTCTGAAGGCATTATTATACTGAATACGCAGGATGTTGTAGGCTCGTTGCGTATACTGAACCCACAGGCCGCTCGAGTAAAAAGGTTGACAATATGCCCTAAAAAGTGTCAACTTCACTTCTGTGGTACAGACGCCAACACATCAAGCTACTACAATCTGTCAGATTTCTTTGATAGATTTTCGACTTTATTTCTAGAGCATTAGGTTCAAGGTTCATTGGGAAAAATTGACAGTTTCGGGTAGCTTGACCTGGTGGCGTCTGTACATCGAGCGCACCTACGGGCCAGCATATTGCTCCGTACCGCCAACGCCCTGCGTTCTCTTTCAATATCTGCATCATCCTTTAAGTCCTTCGTGACCAGATGACCCAGATATTTAAATTGCTGCACAATCTTCAATTTAGTTCCACCGACCGTGATCGGAGGTACTGTACTAGGTCTCTGTTTTCCGGCCCTAAAAATCATTACCTCACTTTTCTGTGAGTTGTACCTGAGACCGTGATCAGATGCGTAGCGTTCACAGATTTTCACCAGAGTCCTCAGGGCGCTGACCGAGGGGGCCAGCAAAACCATATCGTCCGCATAGCTTATGTTGTTGACACAGGTTCCGTCAATGTAGCATCCGACATGCGTTCTGCTGAGCTCCTCGATCAACTGGTTCACATATAAACTGAAGAGGCCGGTAGATGTGAGGCCACCCTGCCTTACACCGCATTCTAACCTGTATTCATCGGATAGTGTATCCACCCATCTCACCTGATTAGTTTGGTGTGTATACCAAAATTTCAGGATACGGTTACACTCCGCTGGCATACCTGTTTCCTCTAGCTTTTGCCACAGTATGTCATAGGCAACTGTGTCAAAAGCTTTTGACAAATCGAGGAAACAGGCATATACTGGCGTCTTTCTCTCCGTATAATACCTGACAGTATGCTTAAGGCATAATATTGCAGTCTCAGTGGATAGTCCCGCCCGGAAACCAAATTGCGCGTCATGCAAGTGTAAATACCCACTGAGACTCTGATTAAGCAGACTGTCAAGTATCTTAGCAGTTGTATTTATCATAAACCTTTAAACGAGCAATTCTTGTATATATATATATATATATAATCTGAATCTCGGAAACGGCTTCAACGATTTTCATGAAATTTAGTATACAGAGGGTTTCGGGGATGATAAATCAATCTAGCTAGGATTCATTTTTAGAAAATATCGTTTTATTCGTGTTTTCAATGACCAACTTTATTGATAATCAACTTGAACATAAACTTATTATTTTAAACGCAATTTACCAAAAAATACCGAGCAAAGCTCGGTCATCCAGATTTTGTTTATTAAATGACATTAGAAAGAGGTGGTGGCCCGGTGGTAATGGCCTTGACTTACGAACGGTCGCGAGTTAAAACCCCGCTTTACTTTATGTTTTTACTTTCTTCACCACTGCTCTAAAAATAGGCAAACCAAAGTTCTAAAACCAAAATTAGAAGATAACGTGACTTACACTGACCCGTACTAGGCCCAGGCTAGGCTGATAATGATGATAAAATAACACCAGGTTACGGTTTTTAAAATTATTGAAATATATGTACGTTTGAAGCTGAATTGTTAATTATGATTTACGATCATTTTAACTAAACATTATAGTGTTACCTATACTGAGAGGTCTCCGTAGAAATTCCAGTGCGTCGTTGTGGTCGTAGTACAATAGAGTGTTGTTTTAGATACCAAATTTATTCATATTTGTACGCCGTCAATGGCAAGACATAGTGATCTTCATACGCATACATATTTACAAATATGTAGTTCCTATGACTGTGCCGTTGATCAGTATAACTTTGGAACAACACTCTTTTATAATACGGAGAAGGAAGTAGCATTTATTCACACATTCAGACGATTAACTCCACGTTCCTCATGATATGCCCCTTCAATTTAAGTTAATGTTGTCTTAGATTACCGAAAGTAGGCATTTTTATCAGGCGTGGTTTGTTACTGGTATATCACCAGGTTTGGTAAGGTCATTGGTTGGAAGATGTTTTTGTAACTTTGTCGATATCGATGGCACCATCATCAGCAGCCTATAATGTTCCTACTGTTGGGACACAGGCCTCCTCTCGGTGAGAGGGAGTGGGCCATAAACACACCACGGCGGCGCCGCACACTGGTCCCAAATTAAAAAAAGTGGACATTGATAGTAGACCGCTGATATTTTTTTTTATTGTTGATACAATGATAACAGATAAGGCAAAAAAATATTATTTATTTTATTTATTTATTAAAACTTTATGCACAAGTAAAACTACTGTACAAAGGCGGACTTAATGCCTGAGGCATTTTCTACCAGTCAACCTTAGGGTGATGCAGAGAAAAACATGGCAGGTGCAACTTACGGGATAGATAACTCGAAAAGGAAGAATACTAAAAACATAGATACAAATAGAGAATTATTGTCCTACTTCAAATACTTTTCTGTAAAAAAAATATTTCTTTTTTTTTTGTAAGGGAGCGATTACATTTTACTCAATTTCTCAAAAACTTTAAGCGATGTCGAGATGGCAATCACATATGTTAGAAAACTAATAATTCTGAGTTCTGAGTGGCTCGAAGAAACTTATTGCTTATCTCTGCGTACTTTCGAGATAATAGTGACAGAAAATAACATTTTTTTTTAATGTTAATTTTTTGCTTTTTTTTAATCATAGCCTTACTTTAGCACATAATTATAATGTATGCGTAATGTCAAATAAGTAAAAAGAGACTTCTCTGTAAAAGAGGTTATGGGGGCTCACTAATGACTGAAAAGCTATGACCTTTCTGAAGGAGTACTTTCATCAGTTCTAAAAAACAATCAAAATGAAGACATATTAAGCTGCAAACATAAAGTTAAATATGTTCACAAACGATTCTGAAAAAATATTATGGTGAAAGATTAATATTTGGGTCTATATTCTCTTGAGAAATCTCTATTTCCTCGTTTTCCAACGAAAGCAATTCATTGTTCAAGATCAAAGCACTAGCCTCTGGAAACAACTGTTTATGGAAACGAGCAAACTTTGGTTTGATATGGCTGATGTAAGGATCTGAGCTAATTAGAAAGCTGTGGATAATGTCTAAATTAGTCTGAACTCTACCGATTTTTCTTGTATGTGCCATTCTAACATTCCGGAAATCTTTATTCCTCGCTTCGGAAGCTTCTTCGGAAAGCATGCCTATCGGAATAAAGGAGAAATTTTCACAAATATCAGCACCGTGTATCAACAATTTATGGACACTTGAAGGCATGTAATACCATGGATATAAGTTTACATATAGCATTGCTGTTTCTTTACAATATTCCCTAAACAAGTTGGTATTAATAAGTTGACCAGATGAAATTGTTTGTAAAATGACTGCAAATCTCTTGATTAAATCAGGGTGGATACCCGTTATTTCAGCAGATACTTCATAATTTTCAAAAAACCTTCTTGCCGTGTTACCGTCATTGGTTGTACCAAATCCCTGTTTTACTATGTCAATTAACAAACCAGTTCTTTCCCGGAATTCTTCTTGTGTCAAATTCTTTTTAATTTCTTTTAACAATTTATCTTCTTTTCGTGCAGCCCACTTTTTGAAGTCTAAGTTGTACGAAATGTGTAAAATACATTCCATACATCTTATCCACATATGAAGCGAAGACAGACCATATTTATACATATCTTCTCTGATGAGTCTTTTGGATACAAAGTCCAAGTCATTCATTTTGCTAGGTGGGGTATTGCAAATATTACAAACAGCTGCAGAAGAAGTATTGGAAATCACAGTAGAAATTTTCCCATCAATCATAGTCATGTACAAATCATGTTTAATATCAAAATTATCTACAATTGTGGGAACAAGATTACGAATTTCTTCCTCTAAGGATGCACTTTCCTTCTTTATCAATTCATTTGTTTCTTTTGCAAATATAAAGCCAATTGGACGACAATAGTTTGTTGAAGAGGGAGCAGGATTTTGCCACAAGATAGTACCACTCTCTTCTTCCAAACGAAGCGGAACCAAACTAATCATGAAAACTGAAGAATCGTCAATTTTAGTGTCGGAGTGTGACTTTTGTTTATAATTACTTTGAGAAGATGACCCGTCAAAACCCCATTTGCTTATTAGTTTTAGGGATTTTTTGTCGGCAGAGTTGTGCTGAATTGTTTTTAATATCCTATTAGTTGTCAAATCTAGAAGCGATTGAAGTCTTATCTTAGCATCAGATTCAGTTACAGTTATGTCTGACTCTGGAGGATAACAAGTTTTTTTAGCTTCCAGGAGCTTTTGATAGGATGGAAGACCATACATTTTCTCTGAAGCAAGAATAGTTCTTAAATTTCGATATTGCCATTTTGACAAATTTGTTGAGGTGTAAAGCGCTAACGTTTTATCATCTGGTAAACACGGTTTGTCAGTCTTTTTAGCGAATAGTACATCATGTACCATCTCACATTTTTCCTTGTTTTGGCTGAGTTCGTTTAATATAGCTGCTAATTTTGTTTTTTTAGACTCTTTTAATTTGGCACATAAAGCATAAACTAATTCCTCCTCTGTGTGATCTAGAAGTGTTAGAGAACGCCTTTTCTTCTGTTTATCAGATATATCAACAAATGGTTTTTTACTTGTACCATAACTTAATTGATGAGTATCCACTTGCGTTTCGAAATTTGGAATTACTTCCTCGGCAACTTTAAAAATGCTGCTTAAATCGATATTTTGACATTTTGGCCAAACTATTTGGGATTGTAACCAGTCTGAATTTTTGTTAAGAAAGGTCTTTTGAGCTCTACTGTAAGCAGACCATCTTTTTGAGATATTACTTGAAAAATTACGACAAAATAATTTAATATTACTCAAATCTTTGGAAGACAATTCAACACCAATACGTTCAATAAGGGCATTAAATAAAAATTCGACATTTTTAAAACCACCTCCTGATTTAAGAACAACGTATAAGTCTAAGTTGGTGACAAATGCGGACATATTATAATTTTAAGGAAAATTGAAAACAAATTAGAATCAAAGATATCAAAGACAAAGTGACTTTGATTTTAACAAAAAAAATTACGAAAACAAATTCGACGAAAGAAAGACAAACAAAAATTATTTGATTTTAAAATCCAAAGATTCAAAATACAACAATAACAAAACAAACAAACAACAAGCATTTCTTCAAGCGCACAGAAAAAATAAGGACACGTCTTATCGCAACCACATTTAGTTGTACACTGAGTGAGGTGTACGCGCGCGATTCGTGACCGTATTACATTACGTCATGAGAGGCGGCCATCTTGTTATCCCGGCAAACTCGCGTCGAAGCTCCATTTTGCTGGCCAGCGGACCTATTGCGATATGAGTAAGGCTATGATTAAAAAAAAGCGAACAATTAACATTAAAAAAAATTGTTATTTTCTGTCACTATTATCTCGAAAGTACGCAGAGATAAGCAATAAGTTTCTTCGAGCCAAATACTCAGAATTATTAGTTTTCTAACATATGTGAATGCCATCTCGACATCGCTTAAGGTTTTTGAGAAATTGAGTAAAATGTAATCACTCCCATACAAAAAAAAAAAGAAATATTTTTTATAGAGAAAAGTATTTGAAGTAGGACAATAATATTTTTTTTGCCTTATCTGTTATCATTATATCAACAATAAAAAAAAATATCAGCGGTCTACTATCAATGTCCACTTTTTTTTAATTTAGGACCAGTGTGCGCCGGTCCAGTGCGGGTTGGTAGATATCACATGTCTTCAAATTTTGGTTCTTAGATATGTTACGGTTTCCTCACGATGTTTTCCTTCACCGTATTGAGAGCAGTGGTGATGAAATAAATTTACACAAACTAATGCGCCTGCTTGGGTTCGAACTCACGACCTACTTACTACTCGTAAGTCGCGGACGTTACCACTGGGCCACCACAGCTCCATTGATGCCATGACAAGATGTATTATCAACCACTGATAGATAGAAGAACTGTTTAATTAAAGTGGCAGTGGACAAGGGCACATTGCTCGCAGAACAGATGGTCGATGGGGCCAAAAGGTTTTGGAGTGGCGACCGCGTACCGGAAGATGTAGTTGTTGAATCCGCTGGATGCGAGAAGGACAAAACCGGTTTAAGTGGCGGAGCTTAGGGGAGGCCTATGTCCAGCCGTGGACGTCTTTCGGCTGAAATGATGATGATGATGGATTGAAAGAGCAGGTGCACAGGACTCACAACTGGAGTGCGTGTATGACCATATGTATGAAAATAAACAAGGCAAAAGAAGTATGTAATAATCGTAGCTAGTGGCGTTCTTTAGTTTTTCTTACACTTATGTAAAGAACGTGTGAGTTAATGAATACATGAGAGAGAGCCTCTTATTGGCCAGATTCCACACGTAAAAGAAAATTGTTGGCCATCTTAGGTACATTAATACAAATGCACACAGGTTAGATACTTCCAACCGCATTAAGAAAAACCCTAATCGATACAAACCACCGTATATCATTGTTAAGTACGTCATAAAGTATATATTCAGCCCACTTCACATTTGCAGTAAGTGCGCAAAAATTCTATCCAAACGTATCCTACGTGCAACCGGGAAAACGGGTTTCTTGTGTTCACGGCTTTTTCTTTTAAGAGCTTTTTCTGGCAGTGTTATCGCTGTGCAATTGTGCTGGTTTTGGTCCAAACTACCGGAGTGCTATCGGAGGTGCATGCACACGCGTAAAGTTTGATGGCTTAAAGGATGCAGTGGAAAATATTGCAGGGAAGTAGGGAGGTTTTTACTGGTACTGGCAAGAGTCCGTTTAGGTGAGTATGAAGTATACAGATATATCTTGGTGGTTTTGGTAGGGAAGAATTTATATTAGTGTCTCAGATCCTGTGAAATGCCATGTAGTAGTTTATTAGTAATTTCGTACTAACTTTCATTTCTTCATCCAATGCTCCTTTTTTTTTTTTTTTTTTTTTTTCAGGATGGGAAATCATCAAATGACTTCTCCCGCTCTGGGCGGAGCGGGAGGGCGTGTCAGACTTTTACTGACTAAAACCCACCCGTGTTCCATCAGTTGCCCATGTGCCAGGGTCACGGTATCTCTTTCGAACAATCACGCGACCCCGGCAGGCATCGGTCCTAGTAGACCCCTACACTGCTGCTGACATCTCTTTGAGGCGCGCGTGGAACACTGCGCGCCGTCGACCCGAGCCTGGTCCTTACCGGGTGGCGAGCCACCCATTGCTCGCCACCCGCAAGCTCGCGCCTACGGTGGCCGGGAGTCCGCAATTGACTCCCGACGCCCGGGGCGTCTCCTCCTGCGGCGGCTAGGGGCATGAGGGCGCAGAGACTGCCACTCCCTCACGCGCCCCGCCTCCTCCTTCGCGAGCATCAATGCTTCGCAGAAGGAGGTGACGGCTTCCCATTCCCTCTCGCTCCGTACCATGGCTCGCACCAGGGCCGGACGCGAGAGGTCGCCGCCGCCGATCGCCTCCACGAGGACACGGCGGTGCTCCGCCCAGGCAGGGCATACCTCCACCGTATGCTCCACCGTGTCCTCCAGACGATCCTCGCAATGGAAACACCCGGACGTATCCTCCCGCTTTATCCTGAACAGGAACCCACCGAAGCACCCATGCCCGGTGAGAACCTGCGTCAGGCGGAAGGTGAGGACGCCGTGGCGCCTCTCTATCCACTCCTCAAAGAGGGGACTTACCGCCGCAATTGTGGCGTGCCCAATCCAATGCTCCTGAAGGGCCATTCAATCGAATGCCTTCATCTGATCACTAGATTAGTCGATAGAAATATTTCTACAAATAATACATGTTATTTTTTTAAGGGTAACAATTTATTTAAATTATGCTGAAAACCAGCACTTTACGAACGTCAAAAAATAATCAACATAACGACCGTCCTTCACCACTTTTACCTAATGCATTTACTGGGAAGAAGAACTGGCGCAACAAACTCCCCAGAAAGACTTGATTCTACTCGATAGTAAAGGTTCGAAGTAATTAACATTACGAGACACAGAACTTTAAATCAAATTATTTGCCATAATATGTCACTATCAGTATCTATCCATCTAAATATGATCAATTTTATCATATCAGGCAGGCAAGTGTCGTTACATGCACGCCATTTTTGCTTCGCATCTACTATCTATACTGAAGCAATTAACCTCCTTTCTCTTCGAGAAAAAAAAAACAGATCTTCGTCCGTCTTTTGTCTGCCCATTCGCTTTTGTTTTATATTTACGAGAAAACCGCTCTTCATCGCCGAAAACAACCAATAAACTACACAGACAGAATTTTCCTCATACGGCGTTATGTCAAAAGTTTTTGCCTATGTTTTTGTCGAAAGCAACGAACCACGAGAGATATATGCCAGTTTTATCATTCCCCTACCTGAAGATGACCACGGAGGACGCAAAAAAAACCTTATTTTGGTCGGAATTAAGTTACCAAAGTTGGTCGGAAAACTTTGCCGTACCTTATTAAGGGACCAGAACGTATGACGCACATATTTATTCAATGTTATTTAATAACTTTGCAACTTTCTAATATCACAAATATTCTTGGAAAAAATATCTCATTCTAACAAAATATATTTACGACTCCCTCCAAAGTCGTGTAATATGGTCTAGACTTAAATGATAAATGATAAATGATAAATGATTTTATTTCTGTAAGTAGGTTTGTACAAACACTTTTACATGTCAATTATATTTTTTTTAACTAGATGAGTTCGGCGTTTCCTAACTGACTACTCTGAGAAGAAAGGCCGAAACAAACTCAGAGGTCACAGTCTCTTTTAAAGTCCAGACATAATCTTGTTCACATCATGTGAAGATCATGTAGATTGGTGACTGAAATGGTCTTTTGAAGAAAGAACCACACAGATTGAGTGGACCTGTCCAGTCAGTGCAAGCATTTGTCACTAATCGTTTAGCTCAACTCGGAAGATAAGGAGCCCAACGCTTTGACGAACAGTACCAAAGAAAGGACATTTGGGTAGGCCACATAAATTACTCAAACTGCCAGATCATAATTACTAAGAACGAAAGAAAACAAAATTAAAAAAAGACCCACATAGTCTTCACATTCACAATAATTAAAAAATACGATACTTTACAAAGTAAATATTCATGTCATTGTATATATAAAAAAATTATCAATGTCAATGTGTAAGTATATAAAAAAAAAAGAAACGGATATAATTTTGTTGGTCAGATCATTTGATGACCATGTAGATCGGTGTCTGAAATGGTCTTTTGAAGAAAGAACCACACAGATTGAGTGGACCTGTCCAGTCAGTGCAAGCATTTGTCACTAATCGTTTAGCTCAACTCGGAAAATAAGGAGCCCAACGCTTTGACGAACAGTACCAAAGAAAGGACATTTGGGTAGGCCACATAAATTACTCAAACTGCCAGATCGTGATTACTGAGAACGAAAGAAAAAAATAAAATAAAAAAAGACCCACATAGTCTTCACATTCACAATAATTAAAACAATACGATACTTTACAAAGTAAATAATCATGTCATTGTATATATAAAAATTATCAATGTCAATGTGTATACAAAAAAAAAAAGAAACGGATATAATTTTGTTGGTCAGATCATTTGATGACCATGTAGATCGGTGTCTGAAATGGTCTTTTGATGAAAGAACCACACAGATATTGCCACTAACTACTCAAACTGCCAGACCATAGTTAAAAGTGAAACAGTGACCCACATAGTCCTCAAATTCTCAATAATCAAAGTAATATTCATACAATTAATATTCATGTCATGTGAAATAATAAAACTTAAATTACGTTATGAAGGATCACTGAGTGCTTTCAGGAATTTCTTTGATGAATATTTGTTTACTTGTTCTGATGGAAAATCTTGGGAGTAATAATGTAGATGAACGATATAATCATTAAACTTTAGTTTTGCTTTAGCACTTCTCTAAAGAGATTATTAATAGTATTAGAACCCTGTTTATGAAAAGCAGTGTGGTATTTCTGGGAAATTATGCCAATCAAGCGTCATGTTTCACTATACTGATACTTATAAGTCATCGTCATCATTCCAACCAACAGTTGTCCACTGCTGGACATAGGGCTCCCCAAATTTAGGGGAAGGGGGTGGGGTTTGCCATAATCGCCACGCTTGGCAGGCGGGTTGGCGATCGCATTATGGCAATAAAATACATAGGTAACGCAGCTGTCCATTCTCTAGTAAGCCTCTTACGACATCGACACCCACGGGAAGAATTGGGATGGTGCTATTCTTTACGTCCGGCACCGCTCGGTACTTATAAGTACTCGGAGCTTAACCAACTAATTTCATTCATCATGATTTAACATTACCAAAGATTTAACTCTTTATACACCACATACACCTTGACATGTAACTTTGTTTAGAAAAGTTCAAAAGGAAAACGTTGTTAGAAGACGCTCTAGAAGGACTGCATGCACCTTATTTGAGATGTTTTTGAAAAAGTGTACGAGCGTAGTACTCGCAATCAACGTACGTGTAAGACCAGATGTATGAACAACATCACATCACCTGCCAAGCCTTTTCCAAACTATGTTGAGGTGAGCTTCCAGTTTAACCGGCTACATCTGAATATCATGTATTTACATGTAGCGACTGCCTATCTGACCTCCAAAGCCCAGTTGCCGGGTAATACAATACAACCGGTGTTATTTAATTTGATGTAATTTAATTTTAATTGATTTGACTTTATTTATTTTCAATTTATTTAATTTGATGTAATTTAATTTCAATTGATTTTATTACATTTACCATTATTTATTTTCATTTTATTTAATTTGATGTAATTTAATTTTAATTTCAATTCATTTTATTTTATTTGACATTATTTGATTTTATTCGGTTTAATTTAATTTCATTGTGTGATTTTACCTGTAAAAGTTTTTGTTAATTTATGTTTGGCAATGGGTGTTATTTACTGGAATTAATACATGAAATTGTATTTCTTTGAATTTGAATACAATACTTGGTAAAATTAGTTTTCAGACTTTTAGGCTTACTCGTAACGAACAATTTACAAAATCCACGAATAACACCCGGAACCAATGGAGGCATTCTGTAGTTTCTGCGTACTCCCATAGAAAGAAGTCTTGAGTTTATGTGTATGTGTGTGTGTATTACAAAAGGCTTTAACAAGATCTCCCATACCATTTAAAAATATAGGATCATGCCACCCTAATTCTGAAGTATACTACAAACCTAAAAGAGATTTGATTCGATAAAATATTGAAAAACTTTTCGATTATTTTTGTGGAAGCTTGTGTCGCATAAGTAGATTCTACTGAGAGGGCAGGATTCTCCTGCCGGAGGCTCTACACGGGGGTCGTGCGGTCCATGGCCCTCTACGGGGCGCAAATTTACAAAGGCTATACTATTTTAGTCACGAGTCAGACTCTAATCAGTGAGCTTTTGTTTTTGAATATTACTCGACAATACCTAGTCTATCTCAGTAAAAAAAATGACTCAAATAGACTAGCTTTTGTTTTGATATTTTCAAAGAAAATGCACGGACAAAATCTAGTACCATTTCAGTCACGCGTGGACGAAATCTCATCCATGGTTAATACCCCGACTCAGAGTACCCCGACTCGGATAGGTTAGGTTAGAAGGCTAAGGCGGGAGCGAAGCGGAGCGGAGCTCTCGCCTTAGCCTTCGTGGTTATTTTTTTTTAAACCACCCAGAAATAGGAGCCCCGCAAAGCGGGGCTCCGTCAACCTTTCTTAGCGCAGGTGGCAATCAGTTACATACATATTAATTTTGAATACATATTAATCAAATAGATAAGCTTCAATTAACGGTTGATAGTTACATGGCAACTGTTATTTCTATTATGTATTTGATAAACAAAAATAAAACGAATTAACAAACGAGAAGTACTTTTATTAGGTAAAGAACACTACACACTTGTTGCGAGTATAAATTTAAAAATATCTCGCCAAAACCTTAGCTATTCGAGTGATATGTATTATGTAGAACTAGATTTTGTCAGTGCATTTTTTTTGAAAATATTAAAACAAAAAGCTAGTCTATTTGAGTCAATTTTTTTACTGAGATAGACTAGGTATTGTTGAGTAATATGCATACACAAAAGCTCATTCATTAGAGTCTGGCTCGTGACTAAAATAGTATAGCCTTTGTAAATACGCCTACGGGGCACCGGTGTGGGCGCCCTCATTGAGGCTGCGCCCAGCGCGCCGGTTGAGTGCAGCCCAGAGGGTCATGGCCATTCGGCTAATCCGAGGATACCGCACGATCTCGTGCGAGGCGGCGAGCCTCCTTGCCGGAGTGCCGCCATGGGATCTGGAGGCAAAGGTCCTCGCGCACATGTGGGAGTGGCGCGAGGAGGCGAAACGCCGGGGCGAAACTCCGCTGCCGCGACAAATCGCGGCACGGTGGACAGAGCTCCGGTGTGATCTCATGGCGACATGGCGGGTACGATTGTCGCAACCCAGTGCTGGGCACGCCACAATTGCGGCGGTAAGTCCCCTCTTTGAGGAGTGGATAGAGAGGCGCCACGGCGTCCTCACCTTCCGCCTGACGCAGATTCTCACCGGGCATGGGTGCTTCGGTGGGTTCCTGTTCAGGATAAAGCGGGAGGATACGTCCGGGTGTTTCCATTGCGAGGATCGTCTGGAGGACACGGTGGAGCATACGGTGGAGGTGTGCCCTGCCTGGGCGGAGCACCGCCGTGTCCTCGTGGAGGCGATCGGCGGCGGCGACCTCTCGCGTCCGGCCCTGGTGCGAGCCATGGTACGGAGCGAGAGGGAATGGGAAGCCGTCACCTCCTTCTGCGAAGCAGTAATGCTCGCGAAGGAGGAGGCGGGGCGCGTGAGGGAGTGGCAGTCTCTGCGCCCTCACATCCCTAGCCGCCGCAGGAGGAGACGCCCCGGGCGTTGGGAGTCGATTGCGGACTCCCGGCCACCGTAGGCGCGAGCTTGCGGGTGGCGAGCAATGGGTAGCTCGCCGCCCGGTAAGGAACAAGCTCGGGTCGACGGCGCGCAGTGTTCCATGCGCGCCTCAAAGAGATGTCAGCAGCAGTGTCTACTAGGACCGATGCCTGCCGGGGTCGCGTGATTGTTCGAAAGAGATACCGTGACCCTGGCACATGGGCAACTGATGGAACACGGGTGGGTTTTAGTCAGTAAAAGTCTGACACGCCCTCCCGATCCGCCCAGAGCGGCAGAAGTCATTTGATGATTTCCCATCCTAAAACAAAATAACAAAAAAAAAATAGATATAGATAGCAGTGAACACATAGCATCAGTTGGCCTTTGATTGTTTGCGACCCAAAATAAGTCTAGGTAGAAACATATAAAATCTAAAAAAAAACGTTACGTTACGCAGACGCTTATCATTATTTATCATTAATAATAACACAGGCCGACAAATTTTTTAACCAGAAACCAGACTAATATAAAAAAAAAAATTGAGCAAACTCAACGGCATTTGAAAGAGGAAGACCTGTTATTTAATATGGTAACCTTTATTTTTTTTAGAAAAATAATTCGTGAGTCTACATAACCTCAAAATGGGGCAAAAACGGTACTTTTTGCACTTTTAGGTTAGGATATCTCAGAAACCTGACGTGATAGAGCGATTCTGAGTCCAGATTCAGATTCAACGCATCAAAAATCTTCGAGAATGTGTAGTCTAGTTTCTGGTTAAGAAGTTTGGTTAAATTTTGTTGGCCTGTGTAATCTTTTACCAGCCCACACTGAGTCCTCGTGATAGATTATAGCCCTGTGTCCCAGCAGTGGGAAAATTATAATCTATATATGTTATGTGATTATTAAGAAACTTTTTTATAATAAGGTTTTGTGTACAGGATATTGGATAGTAACAGTACAGAGAGAATAACACCAATAAAACCTATCCACAACTAAATTCCCTCCCGTACCTTACCACAATCAACTACCAACTGCTCCAATTGCCCCAACTCTCGAACAACAACCCCCAAGTTCCTTATAATCACTCTTTTCCACTTTCATGCCTTTAGAATTCCCATCTGATATAGTCGTTCTAATTCGGACGCTTGGCAACACTTCAGGCCGCTATACCTACGTTTAACGTACCGCCGCAAACTTTAATATTTGTCACTGGAAGATATATTGAAGTTTATGGTGGACATATATTCAACAAGGAGTTTGGATACGGTGATTTTGTTTTTGTACACACACGCATTACACGTCTGTATTTACCAAAGCGTTGTATAGTGGTGTACCTGTAGTACCCCCATTTGTCTCCAGTTATGTTTAAACATCTTACATTTACGCAAGATTTAAAAGCAATTGCTAGTTTTATGGGGTCATATATTTTCGAAAGCATACTGTTATGGAATATGTTTTTATCTAAGTCACAAGTTTTATAAACTCTTATAAAAAACTATAAGTTATATTAGCCTCGACAGTTCTTGCCCGCTTTTCGCAATAGACAATTTCATCTTTCGGACTTATCGACTCCTTGACAATTCAGCAGTTCTTAGCGGTTTATCTTTACTATATTACTATTTACTATAATATTATAAAGCTGAAGAGTTTGTTTGTTTGAACGCGGTAATCTCAGGAACTACTGGTCCGAATTGAAAAAATCTTTTTGTGTTGCGTAGCTTATTTGCTGAGAAAGGTTATAAGCTATATAACATTATGCTACAATGAAAAAGAGCGGAGCAGCAACGAAAAATAGACGAACACTGACAGGCAATTCAATGCGACGGGAAGGGTCAACATCGCGTGCAGAAGCTAGTTTGAAATAAACGCTTTGAGTGTAACTTCGAGTATACCTACTAGTATTGTTGGTCGACTTAGTTTAATGCTTTTTAATAACATTTACCCACATTTATTTCTATCCTTCTTCTTGTAAAGTCACTATCATCGCCATGTGTTAAATACTAGCAGCAATACTGCATTCTTTAGAATAATGCTTCGAACGCAAAAAATCCTTTGGTATCTTGTTTTTAATACCGCACACTTTATTTTTTCTCACTGGACTGTAAATATTGAAGTTTATCGCGAATATAGTAAACGAGGAGTTTGGATGAGGTGTTTTTGTTTTTAACCGAAGAAAAAAAGTATGTTTTAATTTCGACGCATATATGTTTGGTTTTCATATTGCTGATATGAATAACTGAATTCCAAAGTAGGAGTAAAGAAGGGTAGGTATCCCAAAATTTACGTAAGATTTGAATTAAATTGAAAACATCATTATTTTTTTATTATAATTTCTGTGTTAAATACTTATTTAAGCTTGATTATGTGATCAGTGGGTGTCGTAAAAGGCGACTAAGGGACTTACTAGAGAATGGGCAGCAGCGTTTTCTATGCATTTTACCACCATACTGCGATCGCCAATCCGCCTGCCAAGCGTGGCGATTACGGCAAAGCCCCCCAAATTGGGGGAGGTCATGTCCAGCAGTGGACGTATTACGACTGAAATGATGATGATGATGATGATGATGTGATCAGGGGCCAAATGGTCTCCACTGCTGGCACGCGTTCTTTTGGCTGATTTTCATGAGTTTTTGCATAATATGTGTCTGAATTTCGTTGAAGCAGCGATGAATCTCCACCCTCAATACACGGCTGGTTGTGGGCTTGTTGACTATTGTCAATTGTCTTCAAATCACATTATAATAGAGGCCAATTCTGATAAATAAAATATTAAAGAATTGTTGAACAGCTAAGTTGTAGAAGCCTTTGACCTATGTGCTATTTAATTCATAGCTCAAAAAAGTCAAAGAAAACGATGTATATATATCGCGGGCGGATAATGCGTTAGGTATATAGGGTATATTTTATGTTAAAATAAATAAATCACCCGATAAAGTCGCGGGCAGACGCTAGTAATTAAATAATGAAATCAAGTCTGAGAAAAGTTTCGGGTTATCCGATGAAATAATATGGGCAGTAATAGTCCCACTGTAAGAAGAAGTCAGTTTATGATGGAAAAAAAATTACCCAATCGGAAATATTTTTGCAATATACTACTACTTATTTATAAGCTTAGCAGAACTGCTGATTTTATCCTTGCCTGTATAATAAAAAAGACACTAGAGATTCTCAACTTGGTTTCTAAGGTCGGGAACGCTTAAGTGACTGGTGAACCTTTCCATTACAGGGCCATCACAGCCGTCTGTACAAAACTAATAAAAATACCATTAAGTTAATGGAGAAAATACTAAGTAATTTGAATGAATGTAGGTACGGCCAAAGTAATAAAACAAAAGTTCCTAGTCGTGTTCTACTTTTCTACCATTTGAACTTGGATTTATTACTGTGGAAGAAAATGAGGTTTTTAAACGACAATATTATTGTTTGGTTCGATCTTTATCGAAAAGGTCGGGGCAGCATGATTTGGCAACAGTCCGAAAAATAAGGCTCATTAACGAAGAGTGACATAATAACTTGTATAACTATTAGGCCGGCCATAAACGATAAATTATATTGCACAATATCACATATTGCGCAATGTGTTTGATCGTTTAGAGTTAATATTGAAGATTGTGCAATTGTTCAACAGGTGAGTTGTATGAGCCAGATTGATTTTAATTGCATCATAATGTTTTAAGTACGCACTTGCTCACGCCATAACATTGAAGCTTATGGGCCGACAATGCTATTGCCTTAAACATGGGCATCAATGTAAAAGCTTGCTTTATTTTCCACTCAGTTATAATCATAGTCTGGCAGTTAGACTAATTTATACATATATTTTTTTTCCACTTCTTTTCTCACATAAGTCAGACAGGTATCTCAAGTTTAGAAAAGAAATATTGACGTGAAATATTTTTATGCATGATTTCATTATAAATCACTTATCATTCTAATAAATGGATCATTGGAGTGCAAGGGCTGATTTTACCATATTGCGTAATATAAATATTGCGCAAACTTATTGCAAGTGTATGGACCGAAGATATATTAATATGTCCCACGAGTGGCTATTGTTGAATCCGTGACAAATCACACGTGTTATTCCGTGTGTTCAAACGACTTTCGGACAAAAAAGCTGAGATATATTCGACACTATTCATAATAGTGACACAGAAATCCGGCGTCCATATGAAGCCTCATTTACGCGAGGTGAGTTTCTTGCCCATCGAGACGCATGAATATTCATGTAAGTCACGTTGACGAGATTCGCAAAATGATTATATTGAACTCATATGCTTATACACAAGCAAGGAAAAAAACTTGCCTATGTCAAATCAAATCAAATATTTTATTTCACATAAACCTACATGGCCACTTATGAAACGCCAGAAGAGGTGTGTGGTTCCGATTTGTTGATTCCAATGGAAAAGAGCCGGCAAGAAACTTCACGTTTACTCTTTTTTGAATCGACAGATTTTCTAGAATACCTACTCAATGTGGCTCAACAAGGAGGCTTCCAATTTTTAAAGACAAGACCATTCTCGCCTTGAATATGCAAGTATCATTCGCTATTGCTGTTAAGTTTAGTTATATTTTCTACCCACTTTTGAAAGCTGCTTATCACAAGCAAGAAAACTCTCCTCGTGTAAAGGAGCCTTAACGTTACGTAACAAAAATGTCCACAATACAGACTTTAAGTAAAAATAAAGGAATCTTTTTACTATTTCATATCTTTTGTTTTTAGTGACAGTTGTGGCTGGGTAATAAATAGTGTAGCGTATTTGAAGATATATTTTAATAAAAGGTTCTCTTTTGTTTTCTTCGCTTGAGAAAATTTTATTGCTTACTGATGTAAAAAACTGGTTATGTGTGTGTGTGTTTTATTTTTTTTTTGATAAGTAACTCTAGGAGTCTTTACAACATGAACAACAGAACCGCAAAGTAAAATGTAATAAGATAATCTACATCTTTATATCGCAACCTCTAATCATCAAGCATTATACGTAAAAAGATTTTTATCCAAAAAGCCCTATTCGTACTTTAAAAGCGAGCCAGATCCTTTAAGAAGATTTTATGCCTTACCAGTTAAGTTAGGGGAAGTTACGAGCATTATAGATGGAAATATTCTATGTTACTTATAGTAAGTATGACGGCTTAGATTTTATTTTAGTAATATTGGTTCGGAAACGGATTACCGTGCTAAAATCGAAGCGTCTGGTCGTAAATAAAGAAAACAGATTTGTACTAAATGGATAATAAATGACGTATACGGTACTTAATTTATTTTTTTATTTTTGTCTGTCTATCTATTTTTTCTGGGTTTCAGATTTATGGCTTTGTTAGGGTCGATGGCTTTAAGAGCAGAGGGAGACCAAAGAAACGATGGATGGACTGTGTCAATTATGATATGGATAGAAAGGGGGTGACTACTGAGATGACGACTAATTGAGAAGTGTGGAAGAAAAAGGCATGTTGCGCCGACCCCAAATAAATTGGGATAGTGGCAGGAGAATGATGAGCTAGTGTGCTAGCTAATATTATTATGTTACAGAGCAAATTGACGTAGTATGACAATCAAATAAAACAAAACTCCGACAGTTCAAAACAACACCACAATTAAAACCCTTTTACAAACCCGCGACAAATTAACAAGTGAAAGAATTTTTCTCACACAAGTGGTACAAGAAGCCCGCTCAGTTACCCTTTGTGTAAGAGCTATGACATGACACTGACAAGTAGACTCGACTTGATACCACACTACAGCGTTTACTTGTCTCGCGGGCTGTTCGTGTAATATAGGGTTGGTTATGTTTATATTTTGGTCAGATTATAAAGTCATATCATTTTTACGGCGCTGTGGAAAGTTAAGGTTTGATCTTGTGATGACAAGGGTGAGATCTTGGGTTCGACTTTAAGATGAGTTATTTATTTTTACAAATCTTAAAGTTTTTTTTATTTTTCAATATATATATTTTTTAACTTCATTCGTCTTCAAGGAGGCTTGGCGTTAAAAATAAATCTATTACATTACGCAAAAAATAATGTTTTTGGTATTGAATTTGAAATTTCACTGTAACTAATTTAGTGTCACCCCGCAAAGCAGTAACAGTGGACATGGTGCTGAAAAGAAATATAAAGTACTACTTTTGCCAGCGGCTTCGCCCCCGTGGAGGTCGGAAATTATCCCGCGGGAACATACTACTGGGATAAAAAGTAGCCTATGTCCTTTCTCAGGCTCTAAACTATCTTTGTACCAAATTTCATTTAAATCGGTTCAGTAGTTTTAGCAGGAAAGCGAGACAGACAGACAGAAAGACAGACAGACAGACAGAGTTACGTTTGCATTTATAATATTAAGTATAAAGTATATATATAGTATATACAGTATTATATTATAGTAATAGTATAGTATGGAGTATGGAAGTATGGATTAGTGTGGAAGTGTGGATAGGTATGGATAGTGAGAAGACAGTTAGTCTTCGTAAAACTTATTGACCTGCTAATGATGGTCATTCTTAAGATCAATGAACATCTAAAACGTTATGCATTTCAAATGAAGTGTTTTTTTTGTGGGTGGGAAATCATCAAATGACCTCTCCCGCTCTTGGGCGGAGCGGCCCTTCCGCTCCGCCCAAGAGCGGGACGTGTCAGACTTTTACTGATTAAAACCCACCCGTGTTCCTTCAGTTACCCATGTGCCAAGGCCATGGTGTCTCTTTCGAACAAATTTCGGGACCTTGGCAGTCTCGCGACCCTGGCTGTTTGAAATGAAGTGCTTTATCAAAAACGCTGGAACTTTTAGTTTTCTTTAATATTTGATACTTTTTATATGTGTCGAGCATTTTTCTATAGTTGGTCGAAGTAACTAAGCTAGGTAGGGCAATCCGATTGAATGTGCAAGGTAAGGATAGGTTAGAACCTGTGACCAACTCTGCGACATCCATGTTACCCCAAATAGGATTTTTTATAGGTTGACAAATAGAGCCTCAATCATTATATTACAGTGTTTTAGTAATACATTTAAGAAATCCAACTGGGAATGATTTTGAGGTTCCATTAAATCATCATCATCAGCCTATAATGTTCCCACTGTTGGGAAACAGACCTCCTCTCGAAGAGAGGGAGTGGGCCATAATCCACCACGCCAGCCCAGTGCGGGATGGTAGATGTCAGATGTCTTCGAATTATTGGTTCTAAGACATGCCGGTTTCCTCACGATGTTTTCCTTCACCGTTTTGAGAGCAGTGGCGATTAAATAATTTACACAAAGTAATGCGCCTGCTTGGGTTTGAACTCACGACCTACTACTCGTAAGTCGCGGGCCACGACTTACGAGTAGTAGGTCGCGACCACTGGGCCACCACTGCTCTCAACCATTAAATACATGCTTAGAAAAAATCCTACAGTGCCAGCCACATCAACCAGTTTCAAAGTAGCTTCTCCACTATTTATTAAGTAAAGAGTTGAAACATAGGAATAACACATCAAAGTTCGTATGTGGCAAGCAGTTGCACTTTACATTAACACCGTACCGCTTGGTGTTTGCTTAGTCCGTGCCTTACTTAAAGTCATTAACTTACGTGTTGTTTGACTACAATCGTCGACTTTTAACTATGAGAAAAAGTACTGAAAATACCTAGCTACCTACTAATTATACATATGACGTGTCAAAAGAATGTTAGAAGAAAACTCACGTAAAAATTATAATACTTTAATTTCGGTAGTTGGTGTCTTTGGTTTATTTTGCCAAAAACTGTGGAATTAACAGTAAATGTTCATTTTGTAGCTACAGATTTTTTGGAAGTTAGCTGTTTTTTTTTTCTATTTCATAATACTTTGTATTTTTTTTAAACCTTGTGACCATTACTTTAAGCATTTAAAATAACTCAATGTAATGCTTTGAAATAAGACTGATTTTTCTCGGCTCAGTTGGCAGTAGGTATGGCAAAATACATAATTTATTAAAAAATACTTAGACTAAAAATGACTAAATCAATTCAGTAGTCAATTATAAACACTTTCAGGACTTGCGCTTAATATGACACCTAGTTTAGTATATTAAGGTATAGTAGCTCTATTGGCCGGTAAATTAGATGGCCGTCGTATTTGACACATCAAACGGTACTGTTATGACATACAGGCTAGTGTTTGCCTTAGGGGTTTAATTAGGGTGTTAGATGCATTGCCTAAGCTATCACTGTTGTTCTAGACAGGTTTGTGATAACAATATGTCACTAACAGTGCACGTTTTGAAAGGTTCAAGCTATATGACTATCGCAAAAGCAAATAGACTTGGTCATTTAAAGGCAGACAGCGCGTCGCGACTCTCGGGGAACAATTTTTATGAAAACTTTATGGAAAAAGCTCTATAAAATTTGCGTCGCGATGTCGCGTCGCGCCTTTCTGCAGAAGCCTTAGCGTGCGTGCGTGCATATTCAACCATAGGATGATAAAGCAATTTTGAGGTAACCTAAACTTGGCGACTGAAACATCGACTGCAAACTGAAACCATGAATTCAGTGGCTCATGACGGTAGACTCCTGAATAATTTTCTTCAGTTAACAAAATAACGAAAACAACAGCGGGTTTTGTTATTTTTTTAATATCTACGTGGTCAAAATGTATAGCTATTTTTTTTAACCTACGACATAATGTCAACGGTACAGTTCAGAATTATGTGCGGATTTCATAGTTCAGTTTTGGCGTCGATTTTCTTACCACTCTGTATAATACGGCAACCATCATCTGGAATTATTATGTCACATGTCATTATATCACTCATGAGCAAGTTGGTGGAAATCAGCATGGATGCCGATAGGTTTGTTGAAAATGCAAAATGCTGTAAACATTTTGCTGAGCAATGACGTGTTGTTGTTTGTAGAGAGGTAGATCATTTCCACTCTTTAATCGATATTGTAACACCACAACAATGGCGTCGCAACGTGTCGTCTCCTGCGCGCGCCGAGTCAACGTGTGCGAGCCTCCCGCCCCGCGCGTACGCGCCGCCGTGGCCCTCGGCGCTTATAAAAACCCGAGCCCGACCTAATTAAATCAGTCTACGTTCGGTACGGTTCGGGCGCACTTCTCCGCATCGACTTAGGTCGGTCATCTCCTGCTCCCCGCACCTTATCGGATATAGGCTCAGCAGCGTATATTGTTTGCTTGTTGTGTGGTCTTCGTTAGCGAAACCGCACAATCGGTTCATAATATACGACTGTTAGGACTTTCGCGTAGGACTTACCTTTTTATTGTAATTAGACTCAGTTAATTTATTGAATATACCTTTGTTATTATTAATATTAATCGTTTAGTTTTCTCCCCACACATTCCCCCCTTACAGTTGGCGTCCCACCGCGGGCTTATTCCCATATTTTTAATCTCTTTGTTTCGTTTACATCCATTGTTGGATTATCCGTTTTACTATAAGTTTTATTTTTCTACCCACATTTTTTTTTGTTTTTTAACTAATTTTTATTTTGTTTCTTATCGTTAATCGATACAAGACCTGGTATTTATTAGCTTAAGTTTTATTTTCTACCCACATTTTTTTGTTTTTTAACTAATTTGTTAATTTGTTTCTTATCGTTAATCGATACAACTCCAGGTATTTATTAGGTTAGGGAATGTTTATTGCAGTCCAGGAGCTAGGCAACTTTTATTATTTGTTTTATTTTAGTCCGGGAGTTAATTTTATAGTTCAGTAGTTAGATTTTCTTTTATAATAGTCCGCGAGTAAGTTTTATGGTTAGTTAATTTTATAGTCTAGGAGTTAGGTTGTAGTTTTAGTATAGGAGCTAGGTATTTCGCACTTACTTTATTACTAAAAGTCCATAACCAAAATTGATTATTATCATATTTTGCCTAGACGTAGCCGAAGAATTAAAAAAAACATGGCTAACGTTAGTTTTACTGATGATCAGTTCCGTGATCTGTTAGGAGTCCTGGCCAATAGGAATAGTTCCGTAGGTATGAAAACAGGTAGTTTTGCTACCTGTACCGCCCGTTACGATGGATCTCGTGACGTAACAGCAGTCGAGGCATTTTTATCGACTTTATGCACCTTCAAAAAGATCGAGTCGATTACTGACGAGAATGCCATTGAAGGTCTGACACTGCTGTTGATTGGAGATGCGTCAATCTGGTGGCTTGGAGTCAAAGACTCTGTTACTACTTGGCGTGAGGCCATTTCCTTGTTAAGGTTGACATTTGCGCCAAAGAGGCCAGCCTACAAGGTTTACGATGAGATCGTCATGGACAAGCAACAGTCCCCAGCAGGCACAGAACTGTTCGTTGCGAAGAAGCGAGCATTGTTGGCAGAATTACCGAAACCGTCTCTGTCACAATCTCAAAGTTTAGATCTATTGTATACATCTTTACACATCAATGTTCGAGATAGAATACCAAGAGACTTGGTTGACAGTTTCGATGATTTTCTGGTGAAGGCTCGGCAGCTTGAAGAGGTTGTTGCTGAACGATCGGCAAGCAACAGCGGCACCACTCCATTGGAGAAGAAGCAAAGGTGTTCATATTGTCGCGCATACGGACACAATGAGAAGGAGTGCCGGAAGAAAGCCGCCAAAAGTGAGTCGAATACGACAAGCCAACCTTCCATGCCTGACACCAGATCTGTGCTCAAGCCTAAACTCACTTGCTATGGCTGTGGTGAACCCGGCGTAGTAAGGAGTAAATGCCCAAAATGCACCAACCTCAAGTTAGGACCAGTGGGAATAGGATTTTATGCATTGAGTCCCACAGCTGCATCAGGAGCAAGATCCAGACCAACCGTGGAGATCACCATCAGCGGTGTCAAAGGTCAAGCTCATATTGACACAGGAGCAAAACTGAGTGTCGCATCGACTTCGCTGTACCGGGTATTGCAGCAAAAGGGCATCAAGTTCAATCTTGAGAATGCTACAATCACTCTAGCAGATGGCTTGCGACGACGGCATCAAATCCAGTCTGCCTTAGTACCTGTCACTCTTTGTGGTCGGACAATCCCCACAAATTTTATCGTGCTGCCAGAAACGCACGATAATCGGACTCTCTTAGGAGTTGATTTCATCCAAGATGCCAACCTAGCACTGAACGTGCCGCAGCTGCTGTTCCACTTCTTGGATGAACCCAGTCGGAAGTACGATCTATTTCCAGAGGAAGAGGAAGAAGATGGAGCACCCGTGTCCACGGTGCAGGCGGAGCCTGAGGAAACCGAGACGGCGATTGGAAAATTAGCCAAAATGACGTCTCTGGAACCATTTGTGAGCCCAATGCTCATGACTCCGTCCCCACCTTCAGCCCTACCTGAAGAATGCGCAATGGAGGATTCATATGGGCCACCGCGCTTAATCCATTTTTACACTCCTCCACAATCGCCCTCGAGAAATGAACCTGCACTATCTGGGTATTCACCAAGATTTGTCGGGTCACTGTTCCGAGATGCACAAGCAAGCATCAACAACGCTGAGGTGACCCTATCACCGCAAAGTAATGCGCTGTTTGGTCTCAACATTGACTAAGCACTGATTGCACTGGCAGTGCTTATGCTACATATATTTACGTGTAGGGGGAGGGCACAGACAAGCGATGACGACGTCCTGCTCTTGCCTACCTTCCAACGACTTCCAGAGTAACGCAGCTCGCTATCAAACTGCATAGCAAGCTCCACGCCGCGACGGGCTTTATGTCATATTGTGGCAACCTGGGCCTTGCCGCTATGAAGTTGCACACCCAGAAGACCGCTGTACTGCACTGAGTACTTTCTACTCCTCAATGCTGAGCCCCTAATAAGGCTCAGCCCTCTATCCACCTAATCCTTAGAGATCTTTGCGCAGACTCGGCAGACCACTAAAGCAGAGGGCAGTTCCAGATGAAGAAACTGGTTTCCTCGCCGGGACGTCTTCGGGACCAGAGGGGGAGTCTGTAACACCACAACAATGGCGTCGCAACGAGTCGTCTCCTGCGCGCGCCGAGTCAACGTGTGCGAGCCTCCCGCCCCGCGCGTACGCGCCGCCGTGGCCCTCGGCGCTTATAAAAACACCGAGCCCGACCTAATTAAATCCCCGGCTGGAGGCCTAAAAAGTTAACTTTTTAGAACTCGCCGGGCCACAATCCGTTTAAGTAGTCACAATCTTTTCAGGATTAACTACGCGATGCCCCACAAAAAAAAAAAAAAAAAAAAAAAAAACCTAATTAAATCAGTCTACGTTCGGTACGGTTCGGGCGCACTTCTCCGCATCGACTTAGGTCGGTCATCTCCTGCCCCCCGCACCTTATCGGATATAGGCTCAGCAGCGTATATTGTTTGCTTGTTGTGTGGTCTTCGTTAGCGAAACCGCACAATCGGTTCATAATATACGACTGTTAGGACTTTCGCGTAGGACTTACCTTTTTATTGTAATTAGACTCAGTTAATTTATTGAATATACCTTTGTTATTATTAATATTAATCGTTTAGTTTTCTCCTCACACATTCCCCCCTTACAATATAGTTTTTTTTATGTCTCTTTGGTTTTGATGTAAACTGTTCTAACATTAATCAGTGGACAATAAAAAACGTTAAACGTTAAACTTATAACGATTTGAACTCAAGGCTTTTGGCTAGAGCGTATTTTTTTTTTGTATTTTGCGTCTTGTTGCTGTAAAGAAACATTTTTTCATTTATCTTTATCTTTCTTTCAACTCTTATCAATTCGAAAATCACTACTGAACGCTCTAAATATATTTTTTTTGTAAGCAGCAGTAAAAAAAATCTACAAACATCGAAGCAGTCTCTAAAGGTTCAAAAGAGTCACCTTATTAATATATTGCACCTTTCAGATTGTAACTCCCATTTTCCAACCCTACACAAACTGTCCACCGACGCTATCAAAGAAAATCAACTGTATATTACGGCCGCTCTTTACTTACCCTGGACTTGTAAACATGTGCCTACGTCCTACATCAAGGCACAGCACAGATGGATATAGAAGGTCAATTCCATACTTCAAGTACAAACGAAAAAAAAACTTTTTACAAAAAAATAACAAAATACTTCCTAAAAAAAAACACTTCAAAGTGAAAAATAAACTTTAATTTCGGACGTCGGTATCTTAGGATCCGTATTTAAGGTTCTATTTCGTAAAAAGTTTTTGTTTTTAACTTTCTAGTTATGGTAGATACCCCTTCCCGCACTAATCTAATCGCGTTATCGTTCATTTGTTGCGCAAATACTTAATGCAAATTTAAGACTTATATGGTTTTCACATAAATTAAAATGGGACCACACGGCAAGCACCAGCTTTCAAATAAAAAAAAGAATCATCAAAATCAGTTCACCCAGTCAAAAGTTATGAGGTAACAAACATAAAAAAAAACCGGCCAAGTGCGAGTCGGACTCACGCACCGAGGGTTCCGTACAAACCTGTAGGTATCGTCGGTGTATGCATAAGGTTTATGTTTATGAAAATAAATGTATAATAAATCAACAGCATAGCTCTTATAGTTTCGGAGAAAAATGGCTGTGACATACAGACAGACAGACATGACGAATCTATAAGAGTTCCGTTTTTTGCCATTTGGCAACGGAACCCTAAAAAATACAGACGAATTGATAACCTCCTCCTTTTTTGAAGTCAGTTAAAAAGGAGCACGAACATGTGCATACAATACGAAACGAAACAAAACGAATTAAAAAATAAATATCTTTAGTACAAACAGAAACATTCGAACCAACTATTGTATTTTAAAGTTTATAAGGATTACGTAAATGTTGTTGATATAAAATTGCGGCTATGACATAAATTCGATTTGGTTTTAGTAACTGGAACTTAAATTTAGACGGAATTTGAAATTTAATAATAGTTCGATGTCAAGATAAACCTTGTTTTATAATACAGCCAATAGACGCGTATGTAGGTAAACTGGAAACCATGGTACAGTATACGTCACCAGGTGTAGCATTAGAGATACGGGGGTCACGTGGGAGATTCTAGTCTACGTTATACCGCTGTGTTACTAGCGGTGTGTAAATATAACTCCCCAACTATCTTTATTATCTGAGCGAATCCGATAAAACAATAAGGTTTTAATTAAAAAGCTCCGGTGGTACATGCTTATATTGAATTGTTTAGATTGATTACGAAACAAAACGACAATTTAAATGCCATATATACAAGGGAATGGTGACTGAATATGTTTCCATAATTTACTCTTTTTTTTGCAATACTGCCGTGCAGCCCCTAAAACGCAGTAACAGGTTTTTTGTCATTTTTTTGTTAAATATTGAACCTTAATGCACACGGTATAAGGAATATGAAGATCTAATCAGGTTTTTGTTAGGATGCTTTAAACGGTAAAAAAATCAAATTTGTGAAAGCAGTAACTTAACTTTGCATGTCTAAATATATAAGAATACCAACTAAAATACAGTTATAGCAGTTACGTCTACCACGATCCGTCACTTTACCAAGTTAAACGCAGTAAATATCTATATTACCACAAAAAAACTGTATTTTTCACCCAAAAAAATATTGAGAGATATAAATTAAAACGCAGTAAGTCGTTTTTATACCAGCACTGTTAATACTGCATGTTAGATCACTAGTTTATTTCACATGAACTACAGATTAAAATGCAACAAAGTAGTCAAATGTGGTATTTTATTTAGTGTCATTCAAGTAAGTTTATATCGTGAAAACCAACTAAAGTGCAGCATAATCAAAACTTCTTTCTTTTAATTTTATCGTAATATGATTTTTAAGTGTGAAGATACTATTTAAATTGCAGTATGTTGATTATTTACTGCAGTATAGTCGGTACTTTTCAAAAGATGAAAATAACTTAAATGCTAATTAAAACGCAGTATGACACTCTGTTACTGCATTATGATTGGTAACTTAAACGATTTTACTAATTTTACTGCAGTACAGGTCATATTTTACTGCGTTCTAGTAATTTTCAGGCTTGGACACGAGGAGAGTGAATCGTGCGAAAAATTCAATATTCATAATCCTGACCATACTAAAAACGGCTAGTCCGTTTTTAGCATGGTCAGGATTATGAATATTGAAATTTCGGAATTTATCGGAATTATTATTAGTAGTGACATAGCCGGTTCAAAAATTATATTGAAGTATTTCGAGCCGAGACATACTTTTATGTCTGCCGACTCGTTCCACCACAACGTAGAACAATCTTTAAACAAAAAGAAAAAGGTTTACGATTTCGACGATTTTTGCCATGCTGTTGAGATTGCTGATTCCGCTGTAGTGGAATAAAAGGTAGTCGTAAATAGAGGAAGCTACTGCCTATATTAAAAAATTATAAAATAAAAACTTTTTAACAAAAAATTAAACCGCCGAAAAAACTGAAAAGCAAAAAATAATAAACCTTTAAATTATGAGTCGGCGCTGAAAAATCCAATGAACAAAGATCACTCCAAGCACCGAATCATAATTTTAAGATTTATTATTTTTTGCTTTTCAGTTTTTTCGGCGGTTTAATTTTTTGTTAAAAGCAAAAAATAAAAAACCTTTAAATTATGAGTCGGCGCTGAAAAATCAATGAACAAAGATCACTCAAAGCGCCAAATCATAATTTTAAGGTTTATTATTTTTTGCTTTTCTGTTTTTTCGGCGGTTTAATTTTTTGTTAAAAAGTTTTTATTTTATAATTTTTTGTAACTTTAATATACTAATAATACTTGGCAAGGTATACCCTATCCAACAAAAAGAATTATCAAAATCGGACTACTCTGTATAAAGTTATGCGTGGTTATACTCGTACATCACAATCAGTGAGTAAACAATCAATCAACCCCTATTTTCCGACCTTTAGGGTTCGATTTTGTTTTTCAAATTTATATGGGACCATTTTAGGAGTATATTCTTTCTAATAGAAGAAGAATTGTCACAATCGGACCACTATGTAAAAAGTTATGCGTGGTCATACACAAATAAAATATATATATACGCGTTGAATTGTGAACCTCCTCCGTTTTTAACAATACAGTCAATTTAATTGCTTAAAATAAAAAATAACTTCCCAGACCTGATAAAAGATGCACCCCCAAATGTACCACTTCACCAGGAAGCTAAATATAATAAAAATCTTGGGGCCATTGATGCCAGAATGGCATTCTGGAGAATATTACCTTTATCGGCTGTAGAAACCGAAAATGCACTAGAAGCATTTGCTTTTGATGATGATACCGAATCATAGGTAATTTGATTATGCATGTCATATAAAAATGTACCGAGCGTTAAGCATTTAGGTTTTTTTTTTGTTTTATCTTTAACCAACTTTTGTTTTTGGTAATGAAACCGATTAAATGATACTCGTATCATTACCATATTTTATTATTTTTATATTTATGCATGCCATATAGAGATGTATCGAATGTTGAGCATTTATGGTATTTTTGATACGTTTGATATTTTTTGTGATTTATTTTTAGTTATATATAAATGTGCCATTTAATTGAAATATCTCATGTTTCTTGCGAAACCAAAAAGCTTTATACCATTTAATTTTTATCGAAATGTATTTATAACCGCTTGTGTTTAAAGCACCTTAAATTTAAGTTACAATTACCCTATAACATTATAAAATAAACGACAATTTTATACATACATAAATGTTTTTTTTTTTTGTAAATTCCTACCTAAAACATACTCGTAAGTTGGAAGAAATTGTTATATACTACATGTGCAATTAGTTCAAGACACAAATTAAAATGCAGTAAAGAAAGTCTTATGCTGCAAATTAGTCTGCAAAGTAGCAAAAAAAAATCAAAGTTTTTGTAGTATCGAGTATTTTTACGGCATTTTAATCTGAATATGTGTAACTTTTTGCGTGCAGTAACTGCTAAGATTTTAAAAAATCCGGTTTTAATTAAAATCTAATAAACTAAATTAACATTTGTTTTTGTAAATACCATCTTTGTTGTCACTTAGTCCTCATAGTAATTAAAATATGCACCATACACATTAATAATATTAAAAAAAAACAGTGTTAAAAAGTTTTTCGCGATTTTCTCGAAACCGCTTTTTTCCTCATACTGCACTTTAGGGCCTGCACGGTAGAATAGTTGGTAACTCGATAGTATCACTCCTGGAATGTGAAATCTTGTATTTTATACCATGCCGTTAACTGCATACTCTGTCAAATATATGCCGGTCTCAAATGTGCGTACAAGCGAGTGAAGTCTATATGTGGTGCGTTTTCGCATCGTTTATGTCGTTGATCTTCTGTACTTATATGTGTTGTGGTCAAGGCTTACTGTTAAATATTTGTTCACTGCTGACTTGTTTTCGTACTAATACCTGTACAATGTAGAATTAGTAACGGCTGTTTGGGCAGTGGCTGTTAAAAGGAATTGTGTGTGTACGTGTGTGTGTGTATGTGTGTGAGTAGAGTAGGGTGAGTTATGAATTATTTATTTTGAAGTAAAATACATAGTACCTATGCCAGCAGCAGGTTTTTTTTTGATAGCTTAATTTTTTGCGGTAAGGGAATTAACATTCTGTTCCGTGTGATGCCGGAGGTAAAACACCATCCTATTTCTTTCAAAAGGCGAGTAAGGTGCTTACTAGAGAATGGGCAGCAGCGTTCTCTATGCATTTTACCACCATACTGCGATCGCCAATCCGCCTGCCAAGCGTGGCGATTATGGCAAATCCTTCCAAATTGGAGAGGCCTATTACCAGTAGTTTATGTATTTTGGCTGAAATAAGGAAGGAAATAAACTACTTAGCAAGATAGTTTTAACTTTTTCAGTTTATGAATTAAGTTAAAAACAAGTGAATTTTCTCTTTTCATCAGTCTGTCTGTTTTATAACGAGGTCCACTCAACTTTTGTCGATCTCAACCTATAAATCATCTTCTACCTAGCGATTTCCAAACTTTGTTGAGGTTAGCTTCCAGTCTGACCGGATGCAGCTGAACCACAGTATTTTACATGGAGCGACTTCCTATTTGACCTGTACAAAACAGTAATTGGGTAATACGATAAGACTTTGGTAACCTTTGGTAAGACTGTTTGTCAGACTTTCAGGCTTAAGACTACCTGTAACGACTATACCTACACCTACACTCCAACACCACACCACATTGTCTCAATATACACCTGTTTGAGAAAAAGGGCAGTTTGAAAATAGAACACTTAAAAAAGAAATTGAATCCCTAAGGACACCTCTAAACAGCTCCTTTTTAGACAGCCTGTCAACATAAGCCTACCCTAGTTACTGGCTGTTTTAGTTTTCATAAATATTCCGTTTTATTATTTTCATAAAATAGAACATACACTGTCCCACGCAGTTATCTTAAAGAAAAGAAGAGAGAAAACATTCCAAATTAACAAAATAATGCAAACACAGAAAAACGCACTAGAATTGGTAAAACATGAGGCACTGTTGTCCCTAGAGTGTCAGGGTGAAGATATACTAAGGCGTCCCTTACACCTATAATAATTTTGACAATATTTATATTGCGCAATATTATTGCAGTCGTTCACTTAAACGATCCATTATACTCACTGTATAACATTACCGTAACGTGAAAGGTGACTAAAAAACTTATTAAAGAACTAGCTTCTGCCCACGACTTCGTCCGCGTCAAATTTTTGCTCCCCTGACCCTTCCCGTCGCATCGATTTGCCTGCTAGTTTTCGTCCATTTTTCGTTGCTGATCGCTCCTTTTGAGTTATAGTGAGTCAACCTTAAAAGAAAGACATATGCTTTTGCGGAGTTTTTTTTAGAACTTTTTAAAAGAAACAATTCCGTCACACATAATTTTTGCGTTACTTTAACCGTTTACGCAGCGCACGCAACGGAAACTCTCAAAAGGAATAAATTTGCCCCGTGTTTGCAAAATTTTTCATTACTGCTCCGCTCCTCTTAGTTGTAGCGTGATGTTATATAGCCTACAGCCTCCCTCGATAAATAGGCTACTCAACACAAAACGAATTTTTCAATTCGGACCAGTAGTTCCTGAGATTAGCGCGTTCAATCAAACAAACAAACAAACTCTTCAGCTTCATAATATTATAGTATAGATGAGCAGCAGCGTTTATCCGTCTGCTAAGTGTGGCGATTACGGCAAACCCCCCGTTTTGTTGGAGGCCTATGTCCAGCAGGGGACATCTTTCGGCTAATATAATACTAACATCGACGGCACATAAGCTTCAATATTTTCGCGTTAGCACGATCTGCTCAATACTTATCCTACACGGTGTATTTAAAATATAGTGCAATAAAAATTAAATTTGCTCAAACTTTTGTTCAAACATTACACAGTCTTCTATCGTAAAAAAGCAAATTAGCTAACAAAAATTTAACCATGTAACAGTAAAAAAGATACTAATTAAAATACCTCATAAAAGCACCCTACGCTTTTTTCCAATTATTTTCTACTTTTTAGTTTGTTTTTCTATGGAAGCGAGTTTTTTTAAACTATTTTTATTTCCTTCATTACTTTTAGACATCGATACCTAAAACATGGGTAACAAGTACTGCCAGCTATAGTAATCTACCATGTAGTAAGGGTTGAGCAAACAGGTCGACGGGGCTGATAGCGTACCTGAAGGCAAGTTTCTGCCACCCGCCTAAATAGCCAACTACCTATTTATGTACACGACGATGTGCCCGAACAGGGTGTGCCGAATTACTAACCGAAGAGACAAAGGTATCTCTAATACATGTGTATGTACGTAGGTACCTTAGTAAGGCTTGATGACAAAAATAGGTAACGAGTGTATCATGGTTCTGTGTAAAGTATTTTTAAGAAAGTTACCACTAATTTATCCGTAGGTATTTTAAAACACAGGTTTCAACTAATCTAGATCGGGCAGGTTGGTACTTTACATCCTAATTATGAAACATCATTGCTTGCAATTGTGATAACATTATTTTAGAAACAGTTATCTGTGGGCACATAATTGTTTGGGTTTACTATTGTTTGCTCAATGTCCTCTTTTTGTAAATGTTTTTATTAAATAAATCGTTATTGTTATTTGACAGTTGTACAAAATGTTTTAACATATACGGCAAGTTGACGTAGGGTGTGTTGATACCTGATGCCTGCCTAATAAACTGTAGACAAGGGAGTTTGAATCACCATGCTTGTTCAAGACGGGATAACGGGATATTACACTTAGATTAATTTAAAATGGTGACGTAAACGTCGTGAGGAAGCTTGGAACTTCCAAGATTCCTCACGACGTTTACTTCACCTGTCACATTAGTCCCGGATAAATTCAGAAATGGTATAGGAAATTAAATGTTCACATCAGTACTTGAACACAACCGTGCATGAAAGACAAAGCCTGAATCACTGGACCCTCACGACACATTGTCATCGTCGTTGCCAATTTTCCAAAAAAAGTCTATCTTTACTTCATTCTATCCCTTTCACGAAGATCTATATAAGAAATATTAGTAGATACTAGTGATCGCCCATTGGTCGAAATTCGACCGTACTTCAATTGAATAGAAATACATTAAATTTTACAATGGTACATTATATTTGACATTCAGTAACACTATAGACAAATTGTTGACGCTGTACTACTGTGGAGAGGGTTCGCTGGCGGGATGGTGATGGCCAGGACCAGGACGTAGGTGTAATGAGTAAGGAATACTTCTTCAGGACTCTCTTCTTTATTTTCTTAATATTTCTTAACTGCTGGGTATGAAATGAATTATCACCAAGATTATCACAGAAATTTGCTCTGTTTTTATGGAATTTTCCCAATTATTTTTAATTAAATATGACAGTTCAAAATGTCATAATTATAACCAGCCTGTACAACCTCTACAGTTTGCACACGACACTAAGTTTTGTATGGGAAACTTACTGAAGCCATACTTGACACTTCCCATAAAACCACAAAAAATATTTCTCGTCTAACAAAACTAAATTCCTATCGTCTCTAATACAAATAATAATAAAGACAAATATTCTCGATGTGATCATAGATTTTAAAAATGAAATAGGTTATACACCTATAAAATTAATTTATTACCTATGGTTATACTTGACATTCAGTAAGGGGGCGTCCATTAATTACGTGAGGTGTTCAAGGGGGGAGGGGATCAAGCTAAATCTTTCCAAATCTCACTTAGGGGGGAGGGGGAGGTCTTGGCAAATATCACGTAATTATTTTTCTCGCAGAAAACGGTGTAAAATTGCGTGAAAAATTATTTCTACAATAAAATATGGCCAAATCTGAAACAATAGTACACTGATAAAAAAAATAACTTGACTCAAGAGCCAAAATCTTGAACCAAGAATACCATTTTGAAGAAAATGATTTTCTTGAGTGAAGAGAATGAATTTTTAACCGAATTCAAAAAAAGGAGGAGTTACCTCATAACTTATGACTGGGTGAACCGATTTTGATGATTCTTTTTTTATTTGAAAGCTGGTGCTTCCTGAATGGTCCCATTTTAATTTGGTTCCATTCGGACAACGGGATCTATGTGAAAACCATATAAGTCTTAAATTTGCATTATGTATTTGCGCGACAAATGAACGAATACCGTATGTTTGTTACCTCATAACTTTTGACTGGGTGAACCGATTTTTAATGATTCTTTTTTTATTTGAAAGCTAGTGCTTTCAGAATGGTCATTTTTTAATTTGGTTCCATTTGGACAATGGGGTCCATGTGAAAACCATATAAGTCTTAAATTTGCATTACGTATTTGCGCGACAAATGAACGAATAACGCGATTAGATTAGTGCGGAGTGTCTACCACAACTAAAAAGTTAAAAAATAAAAACTTTTTACACAAAAAACAACCGACTTCCTTAACTTAAAAAAACACTCGGCTCTGTATTTAAGGTTTTTGCCACCGATTTCCGAAATTAGAGTTATTTTTGACTTTGTAGTGTTTTTTTTTTAAGGAAGTCGGTTGTTTTTTTGTGTAAAAAGTTTTTTTGAGTTAAGAAATTATTCTTGGTCTAAGAAAATTCTCAATAATCCAACACGTTTACAGCCCAAATAGAAGTTTTGAAGAATCTCGCGTGAGATTAGAGGAGGGGGGAGGGAGTTGAGGAAAATCTTACGATATCTCACCAAGGGGGGAGGGGGGATCGAAAAATTCTCAAAAGTGCCTCACGTAATTAATGGACGCCCTCTAAGACTATAGACACAAAATAATAATGACAGATGTTCTCGATTGGACCATAGATTTGGACCATAAACAAAAGAATATCTATGCATGTGTGTATTAAATACACGGTAATGAACAGTAGTGTGTGTAACGTGTTATTTATTAAAAATAATGTATATTTACGCATAATTTAAAAAACTATTAGCATTCGTCACTTCTTCTCTGTATAAACTATAAGTGTGCGAAATTTCATACTCCTCCGTCCGCCCAATTTTCGTAAAAAGGGATCCAAAGTTTTCGCTTCACGTATTAATATATTAGTAGATATTATCAAATAAAATTGTTATGTAAATAAAATATCCTATTTAAGATTTTTATTTTTTATATTTTTTTATTAGGAATAAGTTGTGTCCTTTCACTTATCCTGCAAAGGGTTTTATCCAATAAACAATACGGGTACACGGCCCAGAAATTCTATCTACGACGTTATTTTTTACAATTCCTTTGAGTAACCAATGACAACAACATAAGACGTACAGGTAGATTTTGTCCAAAATTCACGTTTGAGTACACGGCTTAGCCGAAATTATGACACGCGGGGTTGAGACAATCGTCGATAGGATCCGGCAATTGGGACTCGAGGTGGCCTTGCACAAGTCCGAGGCCATGGGTTTTCATGGTCCTCGTAACGCGCCACCTGCGGGTTCCCAACTCACGGTAGGAGGGGTTCACATCGGCGTCGAGTCGACGATGAAGTACCTGGGGTTTGTCCTCGACAGCCGGTGGAACTTCGTTGAGCATTTCCGACGTTTGGCTCCCAGACTGGAGCGGGCTGGGGCTGCATTAAAGCGGCTCCTGCCCAATCTGGGGGGCCCAAACGCCTCCTGCCGTAGGCTCTACACGAGGATCGTGCGGTCCATGGCCCTCTACGGGGCACCAGTGTGGGCGCCCTCATTGAGGCTGCGCCCAGCGCGCCGGTTGAGTGCGGTCCAGAGGGTCATGGCCATCCGGTTAATCTGAGAATACCGCACGATCTCGTGCGAGGCGGCGAGCCTCCTTGCCGGAGTGCCGCCATGGGATCTGGAGGCAAATGTCCTCGCGCACATGTGGGAGTGGCGCGAGGAGGCGAAACGCCGGGGCGAAACTCCGCTGCCGCGACAAATCGCGGCACGGCGGACAGAGCTCCGGTGTGATCTCATGGTGACATGGCGGGTACGATTGTCGCAACCCAGTGCTGGGTACGCCACAATTGCGGCGGTAAGTCCCCTCTTTGAGGAGTGGATAGAGAGGTGTCACGGCGTCCTCACCTTCCGCCTGACGCAGGTTCTCACCGGGCATGGGTGCTTCGGTGGGTTCCTGTTCAGGATATAGCGGGAGGATACGTCCGGGTGTTTCCATTGCGAGGATCGTCTGGAGGACACGATGGAGCATACAGTGGAGGTGTGCCCTGCCTGGGCGGAGCACCGCCGTGTCCTCGTGGAGGCGATCGGTGGCGGCGACCTCTCGCGTCCGGCCCTGGTGCGAGCCATGGTACGGAGCGAGAGGGAATGGGAAGCCGTCACCTCCTTCTGCGAAGCAGTAATGCTCGCGAAGAAGGAGGCGGGGCGCATGTGGGAGTGGCAGTCTCTGCGCCCTCACGTCCCTAGCCGCCGCAGGAGGAGACGCCCCGGGCGTCGGGAGTCCCGGCCAGCGTAGGCGCGAGCTTGCGGGTGGCGAGCAATGGGTAGCTCGCCACCCGGTAAGGACCAGGCTCGGGTCGACGGCGCGTAGTGTTCCACGCGCGCCTCAAAGAGATGTCAGCAGCAGTGTAGGGGTCTACTAGTACCGATGCCTGCCGGAGTCGCGTGATTGTTCGAAAGAGATACCTTGACCCTGGCACACGGAACACGCGTGGGTTTTAGTCTGTAAAAGTCTGACACGCCCTCCCGCTCCGCCCAGAGTGGTATAAGTCATTTGATGATTTCCCATCCTGAAAAAAAAAAAGTACACGGCTTAATACTTCTCTAAGACACTATTTGTTTTACATTATAAACTAGCTCTCTTACTCCTTATAACATCAGCTACCACCCAGTCTGCCACTGCCGTCAAAATTGGTCCAGCTGTGTCGGAGATTAGCTGGAACACACACACACACACACACACAAGACAAATATTACCCAATAACTGGGTTGTGCACGTCAGATAAGCAGTCGCTTCAATATAAAATGTTGGTATTCAGATCAGAAAACGTTTTCTGGCCCCGAAAATCCCGGGACTGTACTTGGCTAATCCCGGGATTTTCGGGATTGCCACAAACATGTCTAATTTGTATCCCGTAGTTCGTTGCGCCTTGACAATAATCTTGCCTGGATTATATGAATAGCATTTATAACATAACGACAAAAACAATCCTTAGATACGCCGTCGTACGATACGTACCTACTATACACAGTACACACTAAATAGGTACAGTCCTAATATAAATATGGTTGTCATAGAACTTAGAAGGGACTTGAAGGAAAAGATACAGCAGGAAATTAACAAGAGTATGGAATTCTCAGATCCTGAAGAAGTACAAAATGAATTAGGGTTGGCAAATATTGTAGTATTAGACCTGAAATGAGCCTGTTCAAAAATGGAGGAGTTCGTGGATATCACTTAGAAACAGCATATAAGTATCTACACGTATTGTCTATTCCTCTAACCAGCGTAGAACCTGAGCGAGTGTTTTCAGCTGCTGCTTATGTTGGCAATAAACTACGAAGCAGGCTTGGAAGTCAAAATTGGATGCTTTGATATTTTTCTACGATTATATTTTCGATTTTTTTTTTTTGTGTTGCCGTATTGATTGCTTGCAAAAGTATAGTTTTTGTATTGTTTTGCCTTTATCTTTTCTTATTATATTGTGATTTTTGTTGTGCAAAGACATTAAAAAGATTTTTTTTAATTATTAAAGTTTTTTTTTCATTTTAGCCCAATTAGACACCACATAGTCTAATCCCAGGATAGGCCCGGGATCCCGGGATTACGCTTCAAAAATCCCGTAATCCCGGGATTGAAAAACATGGTCGGGATTGTATCCTCTAATTCAGATGCATCCCGTTGGACCAATATAGTTGGGAAAAGACTAAGCAGATTGATTGAATACATTTGTTTTAAACTTCAATTTAATAAAGACATTTCGATGTTTAGTCTGGTCGTAAAAACGTGCGATACAATGGCGAGTCGCTAGTATGCACAGTGACATATCAACCTATATGTTTCCAGTATAAGCTGACTTCTCATTTTACGAAAAGCCTATGCAATGCTAGGTCAGTGTAAACTGGAAATATATAGCTTGATAAGTCGCCGTGTTTACAGTAATAAAGTAAATGTTACGACCATAAACAGCATGACTTTATTGATATATTAATTTCTTTATGAAGTAATAAAGAATATTGTCAAGTAAATGGACGCTTGGATAGTTTCACGTTTTACGCTGAAACAAAAAAAATATGTAAAATGTGTAGTAACTTGAGCATCGAATAATTTCATTTGCGTGGGTCTTAAAAAGGATCCGATAACATAGTTATATGAATCGTTTGTACATAGAATAAAAACTTAATATAGCTGTTTTATACTTTGTATAAATAACGTTATATTATACGCTTGGAGATTTAATATAAAGTTTCCATGTCTTAGAACAGTGATGAACTAGAGCATTGGTGGTCCAGTACCGGCCGCAACTTTCGGGTTGTAATTTGTGTAAATTATTTTATCACCATAGCTCTCAATGCGATGAAGAAAACATCGTAAGGAAACCGGCGAAAATTTGAATTCAGTGACATCTGACAACCCGAACTGAGCCTGCATGTTGGTTTACGGCCATTCCCTCTCACGGAAAGGAGACCTTTGTCCCATTAGAATTTACATTCCCATGGGAACATTATGGTCTGTCTATGTTATGTATGTATGATTTAAGTTTTATACTCAAATTGAAATTTATTTTGTAACTTAGGTGTTTTCTTAGATTTACTTCAGGCACCTGCTGTCACAGTGTGATTTTTTATTAAAGTTCCAAAATTGATGTGCTGCTAAACTATTGCGACAGAAGTTTGTTTTTATTTTTATAATAGTTATACCCATCGCCCCAAAGACATTCCCAAGAATTTACTCAACCGAAAGGGGTGAATCGACACTTTTATATAATATATGATTTTCTGTAAGGAATAGTAGATATAATAAAATTAATTAAATTATACATGTTAAATATTTTTTACGTTTTTCTTAAAGGTCATTTTTAAGTCAAGGCATGTAGTTTAATATACAAAAGGTATTTTTTTACATTATTTTACTTTCAATCTATATTCTGTTAGTAAAAAAAGATCTTCAACATACCTAGCACGTTCACTATTCTTTTGACAGCAAAAATCTACCATTCTCTCTACCCAAAACACCAATTCAGTACATTTTCACTTCGTACCAAGAATCATAAATGAGAAAATATTGTCTCAATACAAGCAAATATATCCTATAAATGCTAGATCGTAACACAAATCAGCAAACCTCGTAATTTAGAAGCCTAGACCGTCTTAATATTTGGCTTGCTTACCGACACTATTTTCCCCTCCCTCTTCTAATATAGGCCCAGGTCAAAGAATATTGTATTCTACGCACATTTTGCTTAGCCATCGCAATATAAAAAGTGGTCAAGAGCGTACTAGACTTTAGTTTTGGGTTTTGTAGTTAGAAATAAACAGTATGTCGCAACTTGAATATTTCTATGTTGTTGATTAAGGTCGAAACTGAAGTTGAATTAATATTCGTAAATTAAATAGTTGCAAAAGATTGCATCCTGACATGACTGTCCTATCTATATCGGACAGTCATGTCGGGATGCAATCAAATCACACACTCACTGTGCATACTGAGTGGAAATAGTTACGGGTAAATTTTATTATAGTTATGAGAAATTTTATTTTATTTTATTTAATAGTTATGTACATACTAATATAGATCTTAAGTAAAATGTTACTAACACTTTTATGGTTTCTGTCTGAAACAAACATACATTTATATAATTTATATGTATAAAACGTATTAAACCGACGAAAAAGAAGCAACATTCTGTAGTAAAAAAAGATATTTAATGTTTCAATTTTTCAGCAAGTATATTTCCTGAAAATACATATCAAGTTTAAAATAACTTTCACAATATTAACTAGTACACTAGAAATTTTAACTCCCACCCGCCGCGCCTCCCATCGATCGCCCGCGTAATTACTCCGTTTTCACTTAGCGTTATCTGCGACTGTTTTTCTATTTGCGCGGCTCTTAAGTGTTGTAGAGCCGTCTTAAATAGCGTCTAACCTTTCTCAAGAATTTGGATACCAAATGCAAAACATTTATTTTTTAAATCCAATGGTTCGGCTCGGAGAATACCCCGTCAATACAAACTCACAATATTTACCTCTTTATAAATAGTGTACACCAATTAAATTTTGCCTCACTGAAATTACTTTCAAGGTATGAATCTATAGCGATTCACACAGTCACATTGGTTCACAATATATAAACGGATCAACGCCATTTTTGTTAACCACGAAAGTAGGTCTGCGCACACCATTTGGCTACGGAATCCAAAAAACAGGGGTAAATATGACATGAGAGGATGATAAACTGCCTTGTATCATTCTCGCCTCGATGATTTCTGTATGAAACCCGCATGAACCCTCTACATGCCGTTAAAAGAACGTGACACGTCGCTTTTGAATAAAAAATTAGATGTCTCTTTAGAAGATCGCATTATAACTGTTGATACTTTCTGAGTTACTTTGATAAGGTAGAGATGTGTTTTCGTCATTCTTTTTTGCTGATTGTGAGGATAATATTTAGGTCTTAGTATAAACGTGTAACGTACTTGAGATTAACAGTTACCATTTCTTTGAAATAACCATCATCATCTCGACCGTCAGACGTCCACTGCTGGACATAAGCCTCCCCAAATTTGGGGCATTTTGCCATAATCGTCGCGCTTGGCAGGCGGGTTGACGATCGCAGTATGGTAGTCAAATGCATAAAAACTCTGCTACCTATTCTCTAATAAGTCTTCCTTAGTCACTTTTTTCGACACCCACGGAAAAAATGTGGCATATTTCTTTGAAATATGTCAATTCAGTTGGTGAGTTAGTGATAACATTATGAACTGGCTGCTGTCCGTGGCTTCACTCGCATGTTACTCAGAAATTATCTTGCGGGTACACATTACCGTGATAAAACGAAGCCTACGTTACTCCTTATAACAGCAGCCAACTGTCAGTGAAAGTCACTTCAAAATTAGTTCAACTATCGGTGTTGAAACGGGCATAGAGAACCCAAGAATGCAGCGCGAGTGAGTCTCAGCGCATCGAAAGAATACAATGTTCAATTTTCCACTCTCGGCGGTAAGCAGTTGTTGAAGTACTAGTGCAGAGAAAAGTCTACAGCGATTTTATTATGTCCGTGAGATTATGGGCTAAGTAGCTAGAATCAGAAGTGTTTTAATAGCGGTCCGTACATAACACAACTAATTAACGCGTTAGTGACGTGATTGTAATTATTACCTATTCCACAACATTATTATTTTCATTCTACTTTTTACTACCTACCTACTACTAATTCAATCTGACCAAATATGACTTTCTGTATGTTATTGTTTATAACTAATTTTATTGTCTGACTCATTACAAGTTCCGAGATGGAATCAAAATTACTGGACCCTAATAATTTGTAGTCATCTAATCTTCATTACAATTAATTTCCTTATTTATCCTTATTTTATTTCGATTTTATATTAATTGAAATACCTAGATTTTTTTGCCGTGCCCTTACAGGGTCCATATTTTGTACTTAGCTCTAAGCCCTTTGTAACAACTTTTTAACAATATGGAATGCAATAAATAACTTGTTATTTTTATGGGAATAACTTCTTCGCAATAACTGGTCGGCTGCATAACTGGACTTACATGTGGCTGGCTACATTAATAAATTAATGCTTCTAGGTGGGGCTTAAAAACTTAAAACTAGAACTTTTCGCTACAGGAAAACCTGTGGGGTATGAACTTCGGCTTAGTCCATATCTGGAAGATGGCAACGAGGAACGGATTGGATCGGAATGGGTTATTAACTACATAGTTTATGATTTGTAGAATATATTCAGCGCAAATTTTTTTCCAAGTTACAAGCAGAGTTATGAAGATTTTTTTTTTAATCCACACTATCCACACTAATATTATAAATGCAAAAGTAACTCTGTCTGTCTGTCTTACTTTCCTGCTAAAACTACTGAACCGATTAAAATGAAATTTGGTACCCAGCTAGTTTAGAGCCTGAGAAAGGTAATAGGCTACTTTTTATCCCGGTAGTATGTTCCCGCGGGATAATTTCCGACCTCCAAGCGGGCGAAGCCGCTGGCAAAAGCTAGTAATATTTATGTATTTCTTAAAAAGTTTTTGCCTTTTTTTTGCTATGATCTACTAATTACTAGGACTTAGGGTAGTATTTTTCTAAATATAAACATATAAGATCAACTTGGAGAGGCATATCAAATAAAATAATAATTATCAAAATCGGACTACTCTGTAAAAAGTTATGCGTGGTGTTATATTACAATCAATCATCCCTTGTATTCCTACCCTTAGGTTTGGATTTTAATTTCCAAATTTATATCCCCTACAAATAATAGTACCAACACACACAACAACATATATTAATTTGTATACCCTTTCCAATGAAAAAATAATGATTAAAATTGGACTACTCTGTAAAATGTTGTGTGTTTCATATTTAAACATATTATATATACGCGTCGACTTGAGAAACTCCTCCGTTTTTTCGTCGGTTGAAAAATAAATGATTACGCTTCGTAGAATATTATAAATATGAAAGGTCTGCAAGATCAAGTGCAAGTGACATGTGACGAGATGGTTCGTTGCGTTCAAGTAATAATGTCAACCTGTTTGCTTCAGTCAACTAGGAGAAAATCATAATGTTCAGTAAAGTAGAATTTATTAGGGTAGATCTTTTCAAAATATTTAGTTTCTTATGATCTCTATTTTTTTTAATAAGCCTTCATCGTTCCTGCTGGTGAGACACAAGCGTCCTCTGTGTAACAGAAAATGGGCCATAATCAATTCGGTGAATCAATATATTATTATTGAATGAATACATAGTACAGTCCTCCAGACCGTATTTCGGCCACGGCGGCCAATCTCAATAGAGACTAGCCATCGGCGCGGGAGATATTATAGTGCACAAGTGTGTGCGCAGACACAGGAGCACTCACTCACTCCTCACTCTCATAGTCCGATGGAACGGCAATCCGACACGACCGGAGAGAGATCAGGCATAGGACCAACGGCTTAACGTGCTTTCCGAGGCACGGGGGTATCAACACCGCCAACTTTCAAACTCCGGGCTGCTACTAAGAAATTCCTAATGAAAAAATCCAGTAACACTTTGCCCGACCCGGGAATCGAAGCCAGGACCCCACGCTCAGCAGTCGCGCTTGCGATCATGAGACCAACGGGGCAGTCACACCCATGATGTATTGAATGAATAAATACATCATGGGTGTTTGTGGGATACTAAGCAACGGGTAAACTAACACGGTTTTGTTAGTAAACGTCTTACAAGAAAGCAAATTTTCAATGTTACTGCTAATTCCATTTTCTCCTACATCATTCATTACAAAATATTAGGATGATAAGTATTTATAGGGCACGCCACAATTGCGGCGGTAAGTCCCTTCTTTGAGGAGTGGATAGAGAGGCGCCACGGCGTCCTCACCTTCCGCCTGATGCAGGTTCTCACCGGGCATGGGTGCTTCAGTGGGTTCCTGTTCAGGATAAAGCGGGAGGAAACGCCCGGGTGTTTCCATTGTGAGGATCGTCTGGAGGACACGGTGGAGCATAAGGTTGAGGTGTGCCCTGCCTGGGCGGAGCACCGTCGTGTCCTCGTGGAGGCAATCGGCGGCGGTGACCTCTCGCGTCCGGCCCTGGTGCGAGCCATGGTACGGAGCGAGAGGGAATAGGAAGCCGTCACCTCCTTCTGCGAAGCAGTAATGCTCGCGAAGGAGGAGGCGGGGCGCGTGAGGGAGTGGCAGTCTCTGCGCCCTCACGTCCCTAGCCGCCGCAAGAGGAGACGCCCCGGGCGTCGGGAGTCGATTGCGGACTCCCGGCCACCATAGGCGCGAGCTTGCGGGTGGCGAGCAATGGGTAGCTCACCGTCCAGTAAGGACCAAACTCGGGTCGACGGCGCGTAGTGTTCCACGCGCGCCTCAAAGAGATGTCAGCAGCAGTGAAGGGGTCTACTAGGACCGATGCCTGCCGGGGTCGCGTGATTGTTCGAAAGAGATACCGTGACCCTGGCACATGGGCAACTGATGGAACACGGGTGGGTTTTAGTCAGTTAAAGTCTGACACGCCCTCCCGCTCCGCCCAGAGCGGGAGAAGTCATTTGATGATTTCCCATCTTGAAAAAAAAAAGAGTATTTATGAAATCCTCATTTATCTTATACGCTGAGTAATGCTGGTAGGTCTAAAATAATATACTGAATTCTTGGTATCAGTTTGCGGGAAAATTATTATTATTATGTGGCAGTTACCTCTTCTAGGAAATAATGTTTAGAGACAGTGAAGTGCAAACTGTTACGAAGAATTCGATATCTGATTGTAGATACTTGATTACTGCACCAGTGTTGCATTTTTTCATAGTTTAAGTATTTAAAATAGATCTGCTGTTTCATATAACAGTGCAATTAGTTACACAAATGTAATCTGCGCAAAACGTTCCATGAAGAAAAGAGTGAGCCATAATCCACTACATGGGGCCAGTGCTGGTTTCAAGATTCAAATTCTTGATTCTAGGACATGCCGGTTTCCTAATGATGTTTTCCTTCACCGTTTTATGAGCATTTTAATGAAATATTTTTACACTAAGTAAAGCGCTTGTCTGGGTTCGAACCTCCAACTCTTAAGTTGCGGCCGTTAAGGTACGCAGTCAAAATGTAAAGGACAGCTCATTTATTTTTGTCGATGTGCCTTACTCCGTGTATTTTATTAAAAGATTCATACATATAAAAACTCACGACTTTAAGTATATACTTTTGAAATCGGAGGGGTAGTTCGATGACTTTAGAGGAATCCTCGGAATAAACACAGACTCCTCTCTGGAACAGCCTGTGAGTTGGGAGACCGGGAGGCTTCAATGTGTTAAGAAACTCAACCGGGTAATATATGGGGTCATCGTGGTTTATCACTCGAGTCCACTGATTTATAATGATTTTTAAACTCCTTCGAACGATCTCAAAAGAATGTCATTGATGATTGTAGCTTGGTCGTTATGTTTTACTTTAATGTATAAACTAAAGTCGCATTATTACTCACTGAACGTACAGATGTATGTGCCCAATTAGTTTTTACTAATAAAGTTGCATAGGTATCTATATAACAATAGTCACTGTAGTTATTTAATTTTATTTAATACAGAAAAAACGCGTTTTTTGCATGTACTTACTTATTACTTGCAAATATTAGTTCATATTAATATCAGTTATATATTTGATACATCCCCGTTGGTTGAGATTGGACACCGGTGACGACAATGCGGTCCCCGGGCTGCCCCGCACGCAATGCGCCTGTCTATCAGGCCACGTTCCTATGTGGCCTATTCGAAGCCCTATTTGACTCAGTAAAGGGATGATTTTGGAAAAACTGTGATACACGTATCTCATAATTATACTTGAAGAGTAGGTGTACCAATTTTTGTGTCAATCGACCCAGAGAATAAAAAGTTTCATAGAAACTTCAACCCCCCATTTCAACCTCTTAGGGGTGGAATTTCTAAAAACCCTTTCTTAGTGGATACTTACTTTTCACAAAGTACACACCCTCCAAATTTTATGTCTCTACGACCAGCGGTTTAGGCTGTGCGTTGATATATCAGTCAGTCAGTCAGTCAGTCACTCAGGACTTTGAATTTTATCTATATACTAGCTTCTGCCCGCGGCTTCGCCCGCGTGGATGTCGAAAAATATCCCACAGGAACGTACTACCGGGATTGAAAGTATCACTTGTGTAAACAACCAGGTACACAATGTCTTATTCCATAGCTTGCTTTGTGTTATCCACGGAGCAGCGCTCGGATTGATAAATGATTGATGTAGGATAATTAATCCTAAAACCTAACAATAGTGACGGAAATATATAACGGAACGGCAAATTACCTACTTGCATGACAAATTTGAAGGCAACTTTAAAGCGAAAATATAAATTCTCTTTATTCCCTGGGAATTTCTAAAAAAAATTGTTACCTAAATTATTCAAATGAAGATTTTACTTGCTGTTCACAGGGGTTTAAGACTATTTATTTTTTAGTCTATTCTTAAAGTATCTCTTTAAATACTACTTTAGAGGTTCTGCCCTTAGGTGCTAACACAGCTGGCTGCTAGATGAGCTCACTCTCGAGCAGGCCACGTAAAACTGGCCGTGTGAAAAGCAGTCCCCTCTAAGATCATATCCCGCTGTTTACAGTGACTGTCCCCAAGACTTATTAATCGTCATTGCTAAACATACCAAAAAGGGACTGCGGCCTTTTAAACTCGAATGGGTACTCCGACGGTATTAGTGGTATCTGCGGTATATAGTATAATGGCGTGGCCTCTACCACGTTTTGATGTGAGGTTTTCATCCACAACCTGGTCCCATTGCTCAACTTAGCCGGAAGATTTTTTAGTAGCATTACTGGAGCACCCACTTTAAGCATAAGTGTGTTGAATAAATTTAAGAGCTCCTTAGGATATATATATATATATATATATATAGTATCATCCTTATGAATTCGACACGTATGCATGTAATATAATTAGGACAGATGTTTTTTGTCTGTGTTTATTTCATTGATTTATTTTGAATAGTTTCTGCCCGCGGCTTTACCCACTTGGTTTACCAAAAACAAATCACTCTTTTTTTTTAGAAACAAACATACGCGCTCTCACTAGGTAGTGAGAGCGCGTATGTTTGTTTCTTAATTTAATATACGAACTGACAATATCCCAAACAAAGCAAATAGGACGAAGTTCTCCGTAAAACTAAACTAATCTCTGGGATGAGAGTAGTATAGTTTTATTAAAACTCATGCGTATGTGAAAAAAATTATTTAAGATACAATCAGAAGTGGATAATTAACAATTAATATTGTTTACTACGAAATACTGTGCCTACCGCAGAATTTCTTTGTAAATAATATTTTTTTTGTTTTTACTTCGGCTCCTAGCAGCTAGCAGCTTCTAGCAGGTTCTAGAATCACCAAGCTGCTCCGTGAGCTTACTCTTGAGCAGGCCACGTGTAACAGACCGTGTGAAAATCAGTTCTCCCTTAAGTCTACCACTGTTAAATTAAGTGTTTTGACTTGAGATTTATTTATGGTCTTGTTAAAGCAGATTTTGAAGGGAAACTACTCTTTTGAAGTCGAAGGGGTAGTTCAATGGCGTTAGAGGAATCCTCGGAATAAACACAGACTCCTCTCAGGAACGACGTGTCAGTATAGTTGCCTCGATAACATTTCGTTGCAATATTTTCACTCACAACCTGGTGTCATTGCATAATTTTGGCGGGTTTAAATTACGCAGCAACATAACTGGGCGTCAACTCTAAATTTTATACCTACATATGTGAGTTGAGAGACCGAGAGGCTTCAATGTGTTAAGAAACTAAACCGGGTAATGTATGGCGTCATCATAGTTTATCACTCGAGTCCACTGATTTATAATTACTAGTGATCGCCCATTGGTCGAAATTCGACCGTACTTCATTTAAATAGAAATACATTATTAAATGAAAAAATATAGAAAATAATAAATATAAAAAAATAATATGGTTATATTTGACATACAGTAACACTATAGACAAATTGTTGACGCTGTACTACTGTGGAGAGGGTTCGCTGGCGCGATGGTGATGGCCAGGACCAGAACGTAGGTGTAATGAGTAAAGAATACTTCTTCAGGACTCTCTTTTTTATTTTCTTAATACTTCTTAACTGCTGGATATGGAACAATATGGAATGAATTATCACAGTTTGTTCTGTTTTTATAGAATTTTCCCTATTATTTTAAATTAATTATGACGGTTCCAAATGTCATAATTATAACCAGCCTGTACAATCTATGACCAGCCTGTACAATCGTGAGGTATACAACCTCTACAGTTTGCACACGACACTAAGTTTTGTATGGGAAACTTACTAATGCCATACTTGCCACTCCCCATAAAACCACAAAAAATATTTCTTATAAATCTAAACTAAATTCCTATCGTCGCTAATACAAATAATATTATAGACAAATATTCTTGACATGATCATAGATTTTCAAAATGAAATAGGTTGTATATCTATAAAATTAATTTATTACCTATGGTTATACTTGACATTCAGTAAGACTATAGACACAAAATCAGGCTTACCAACTTAGGGGTTTTCCCAAATTTAGGGGGTAATTTTGAGGATTGAGATTTTTTAGGGGCGTTTGAGTTTTTGATTACAATAAAAGTATTAGCGACTTCTAGTACGGTTCCCCGATACTAAGAATGCAGAGTGAATGATTAACAAATGTCGCGTAATAAATATAGACAAATATGACTACTGTGTGCCGGTCTATGATTACTGAAGATTCGTTGGTTATTTTCATTATAATTTTTTAGCGGATTTTTTTTTTGTAATTGTGGCAATTTTAGGGGTTTTTAACTTAAGCTTTAGGGGTAAATATTTCTGGGTGTTGGTAACACTGCACAAAATAATAATGACAGATTTGGACCATAAACAAAAGAATATCTATGCATGTGTGTATTAGATACACGGTAATGAACAGTAGTGTATGTAACGTGATATTTATTGAAAATAATGTATTTTAACGCATAATTTAAAATTTCATTGCATTCGTCACTTTTTCTCTGTATAAACTATAAGTGTGCGAAATTTCATACTCCTCCGTCCGCCCAATTTTCGTAAAAAGGGATCCAAAATTTTCGCTTCACGTATTAATATATAAATTTTTAACTCCTTCGAACGATCTTAAAATAATTTAATTGCTGATAGTGGCTTAGTCGTTATGTTTTACTTTAATGCATAAACCAAATCGCACTATTGCTCACTGAACGTACAGGTTTATATGTTAGTGCGTAAAATATTATAGTAGGTATGTGCCCAATTCGTTTTTAGTTATAAAGTTGCATAAGTACCTATCTATTAAAGAATAGTTAGTGTAGTTATTCAATTTTATCTAATACAGAAAAAAACGCGTTTTTTTACACGTACTTACTTCATCATCATACTGGATGCAGCTGAGTACCAGTATTTTACATGGAGCGACTACCTGCCTGACCTCCACAACCCAGTTACTGGGTAATACGATACCCCTTGGTAAGACTGGTTGTCAGAATTTCGGGCTTCCGGCGACCCGTAATGACGGTCTAAGATCTACGAAAGACAGCCGGGATCAACGGCTTAACATGCTTTCCGAGGGACAGAAGGGTTTTATTATGTAAAGATGGTCACCAATCCAAGGACCAACCGCAGCAAGCGTAGCTTAACCTGAACGATCGACCCGTGCGGCTGTTATAATTTGAAAATATCCCTACTAAATCATATTAAGTTTGTTTGTTACGCATTCACGCGAAAACTACTTAACCGGTCATCATGAAACTTTTACACATATTCTTAGAAGTATTAGAATTAACATATGATATTTTTTATGAAAAAAAAATTGCGAAATATAAAATTCGGTACGGAGTAAGTTTGAACCCCAAGAAAGGACATAGGCCTATTTTTATTCCGAGATATCGTCTCCGTCCACGATAACCGACATTTACGCGGATGAAGTCGCGGACAAAAGTTAGTTAGTTCATATTAATGTCAGTTACATATTTGATACTTCTTGATACTTTGCTTGAGATTGGACACCGGTGACGACAATGCGCTTCCCGGGCTGCCCTGCACGCCATGCGCACGTCTACCATTCCACGTAGGATTTTGAAGCCCTATTTGACTCAGTAAGGGGATGATTTTTGAAAAATTGTGATATACGTGTCACATAATTATACTTGAAGAGTATGTGTACCAATTTTTGTGTCAATCGACCCAGAGAATAAAAAGTTTAATAGAAAATTCAACCCCCCATTTCACCCTCTTAGGGGTAAAATTTCAAAAAATCCTTTCTTAGTGGATACCTACCCGTTACAAAGAATACACCCTCCAAATTTCATGTCTCTAAGTCCAGCGGTTTAGGTTGTGCGTTGATATATCAGTCAGTCAGTCAGTCAGTCACTCAGGACTTTGAATTTTATATATATAGATTTAATTTTTAAAATCTATGATCGTATCGAGAATATTTGTCTTTAATATTATTTGTATTAGCGACGATAGGAATTTATTTTAGATCTATAAGAAATATTTTTTGTGGTTTTATGGGGAGTGTCAAATATGGCATAGTAAATGTCCCATACAAAACTTAGTGTCGTGTGCAAACTGTAGAGGTTGTATGCCTCACGATTGTACAGGCTGGTTATAATTATGACATTTTGAACTGTCATGGGAAAATTCTTCAAAACAGAGCACTGTGATAATTCATTCCATATCCGGCAGTTAATAAGTATTAAGAAAATAAAGAAGAGAGTCCTGAAGAAGTATTCTTTACTCATTACACCTACGTCCTGGTCCTGGCCATCACCATCCCGCCAGCGAACCCTCTCCACAGTAGTACAGCGTCAACAATTTGTCTACAGTGTTACTGAATGTCAAATATAACCATATTATTTTTTTGTTTTTTTTTTTTTTTACATTTAATGATGTACATTTCTATTCAAATGAAGTACGGTCGAATTTTGACCCATGGGCGATCACTAGTATATATAGATAGTTGTGGTATTAGTAAGTGGGTGTATGAGTTTGTTGTGTGTGTGTGTCTCCGCGCGCGCGCGCGCGCGCGCGTGTGTGTGTGTGTGTGTGTGTGTGTGTGTGTGCGTGTGTGTGAAACTTGCGTGTATGTGTATGCGAATAATGTGGTATGATAATTTAACTTTATTCCATAAGAGTAGGCAGAAACTACAGAACGCCACCTGCTACTATCCTTACATACTATTTTTGGTTCGTTGATGTAAATAAATCTGGTCATACACGCACGCCGGTTAGCAGTACTACGCACCTGATCTTACTGAAGAAAATCACCAATAAAGTTACTATATATTTTCCTAGGCGTCCACTTCCGGCATGTCCAGTCACATCCGCCTTGTCGCACATACATTTTGCTAGCTACTCCTCATTGATTCTTTCAACATGACAAAACCATCTACTCTTAAATCAAATAAGTCAACTTAAAAGAAATAATCAACTTAAAATATCTTTATATATATCATTCTACTGTACGTGTGTATGTCACTGAACTCCTCCTAAACGGCTGGACCGATTTGAATGAATTTTTTTGTATATGTTTGGGTGGTACCCCGGATGGTTAGGATTCACTATTGAATCCGGTAGGTGGCGCTGTTATCGAGTTCTAGGAAACAGGACAACGTCTGTACGGTCAGCTAGTATAAATATAGATCAAGTCAAAAGGTATAGAAAATTTATTGACATACAAGTTCGTTTTTAAAAGTACCTCACTATCCAACTCTTGATAAAACACCGAAATAAATCACTAAAAGATTTTTCGGGAACATTAATCATAGCTGGCCAATCTTGAACAGCTGTTAGGCCCAAAAAAGTAACACCATATCTACCGCCTTGTCCCTGAACCATGAGCTAAACTACTCAAGTATTGGTAAGTATTTGGTCCGCACCATTTTCCCCTTAAGCCCCGCGTCCTTGGCAAAAAATATATCGCTTGCAAGATACGAGATAGGAAGGTACCGAGTTCTGCCGCTTGGCAACAAAACGGTGTTCTGTTTTTAGGGTTCCGTTGCCAAATGGCAAAAAACGGAACCCTTATAGATTCTTCATGTCTGTCTGTCTGTCTGTCGGTCTGTCTGTCTGTCTGTCTGTCTGTCTGTCTGTCCGTTTATGTCACAGCCACTTTTCTCCGAAACTATAAGAGATATGTTGTTGCAACTTGGTAAGTAGATGTATTCTGTATACCGCATTAAGATTTTTACACAACAATAGAAAAAAAGCAATAAATTTTGGGGTTCCCCATACACAGAACTGAAACTCAAAAAAATGTTTTTCATCAAACCCATACGTGTAGGGTATCTATGAATAGGTCTTCAAAAATGGTATTGAGGTTTCTAACATCATTTCTTTCTAAACTGAATAGTTTGCGCGAGAGACACTTCCAAAGTGGTAAAATGTGTGTCCCCCCCCCCCGTAACTTCTAAAGTAAGAGAATGATAAAACTAAAAAAAATATATGATGTACATAACCATATAAACTGCCAACGAAAATTGGTTTGAACGAAATCCAGTAAGTAGTTTTTTTTTAATACGTCATAAATCGTAAATTGCAATTTACCTTCCATTCAATCAACTCAAATATAAAAAAAAAACATTTAATTTCATAAACATAAACCTTACGCATAAACCGAGGATACCTACAGGTTTGTACGGAACCCTCGGTGCGCGAGTCCGACTCGCACTTGGCCGGTTTTTGTGCAAGGATTTGTTTGTTACACTTTGCAAGTGACAATGTTTTGGTTCTAGTTGAATACTAGAAGATGTTTTGCGAAACTAACATTTGTGGGAATACCACAACATCTTCTGTAAATAGCGAAAAAATACATGAAACTTTCAATGCCTGCTAGAAATTATAGAAAACAGAGAGGACAATACAAAAATGATTACTTAAACAGGGAGAGAGCAGGTTAAAAAAATACGACGTAATGAAACAAAATATTAAACGCAAAAATAACAATTTGGGGAAATATTTAATGTAACAAAATCATGAAAGCAAAAAAAAAAACAGAACAGAAAAAGAAACGTGAAAAAGAAAGTATTCTTAATTTTGTAGGAAAAATTAACCCAAAGTACACTATGGGTAACCAAATTGATTCTAGTAAGTCAATGAGAGCAGATACGTCCCTGAGGACAAAATCAAAGCTACAATATACAACCACAACAATATCATCAACAAAATCTAGTTATTTTAAATTTATTCTAGCCTCGCTTATTCGACCCATCCTTGCCTAGAATTGCTGGCACAAAGCAGACAACCTGGCAGTGAAAATCACTCAAAGCTCATTAATATGCCACTAGCTTAAAATAAACCGTCGTGCAGTTGCAACTGCCTACAGTCTGCATATAATTATATGGCCCTCGTCAAGCATTTAATTGTTGATGGAGTGTGTCCGGCCCCAATCAGCAAGAGAGCAGTTGATTGGTGCTTTAAGTCCGGGCAAATTACTGAGTGAAACATTACGTGATGTTTAAACGAGGGATTTAAACGCAATGGCCAGATTTTTACTGCATGTGGCCCCTGGCGCAGTACTTTCCATGCTTCCCTGGTATTTATTTAAAAATATAGAAATGCGAAAGTAACTGTGTCTGTCTGTCATATTTTATGTTTTAAGGGGAAGCGCGTAATTCAAATTTTCTAACGTTTTTTGCAGTTTGCAACTCAATGACCAGTTGTATCTTGAACAACATATAATTCGCGATCTAAACACATATGTAGGTATTTACCGATAATCATTAAAATCAGCAAAACAACCCAAATCCAAAAAATGAATTGCAGACTACATTACCTTAACAGATGAACCGGTTTGGTTGAAATTTCGCACAGATAAACCATGATCTGGGTTAGGACATACAATTATTTTTTTCCAAATGAACAGAAGCTAGCGACCTAGTAAGTAACATCTTTAGCAGAGGACTGTCATTCAGGTAGTTTGACAGTGGTTTTACAAAAGCCAAACTTATTCTGAAACGCGACGGCCATCACGCAAATACCTTAGAAAAGCGTAACAAATGCTGGCTGGATCCTTACAAAACCTTTGAGTTGTATAAATATTGTACTACGGAAATTCATAAAGGATTGTATAAAAAACGAATTCAATAACTTTGGGGCGAGACTATTAAAAGTAACCGGAAATAATCCGCCACTCTGGGATGCTAAGGATCTTTGCAGAAAAGCTTATCATTTCAGATCTAAGGACTACGATCAGGATTCAGATGCAGAGCTTGGTATTAATTACAGTATGTCTTTGTGATCAGCAGGAGTCTAAGGCAGGATTTTTTAATCGTTACTTAGAAAGTGCTTGGACTTGGAGTTATTGCCGTCTCCACCTCTAACTTGTAGTTTGGCAATAGTGCGACAGTAACAAGAATAACGCGTAGCCACGTTACGAACCAAAAAAACGCTTATAAATTTTAGCATAAAATGTAATAATAATAAACAAGTTATCATCAGAAATTAATGTCCCGGAGGAATAGATAAAGGTTTAGCAATATTCATATTTATTTGGCTGATTACAGTATAATATATCCATGTATTTAGACCATTGCCACATACAGATTCCAGAAGTAAACCAAAAACTCTTTTTTCTGGCCCAGGGATCGAATTCAAGTCTCTGCGCTCATCAGTTGCACTGTTTTGTTACCACTAAAGCATTGCAGGTGACAGATTATTGATGTAACGTATAACACCAATGAACAATTCAAGCGAGAAAGCCGAAATATACCATAATTTCACACGCGCTCATACATTTCCGAATCAATTTTCTATTACCCTTTGATGGGCGATCAACATCAAACAATCTGAAACTCACACATTTCTGCCAGTTCGATGTTCTGCCGATCAGATAAACCGATTTCACGCATTCTCGGTCGGTAACGGTCGGCTAAAAATGTTGGGAATAAGGGTGACGTCATAATGCAGTAGTGGCAATTTGAAATATCTGTTCTACTGTGAGTTAATGTTTCATTTAATTTGTATTTTTGGTTTCTTTTGTTACTTTTTTTTAAGGTACATAATATATTAATGTTAGTGTTAAATAAGGAATTATAAAATATTTAAATTAAATAAAAACATTTTAACAAAAAATTAAACCGCCGAAAAACTGAAAAGCATAAAATAATAAACCTTAAAATTATGAGTCGGCGCTTTGAGTGTTCCTTGTTTATTGATTTTTCAGCGCCGACTCAAAATTTTAAGGTTTATTATTTTATGCTTTTCAGTTTTTCGGCGGTTTAATTTTTTGTTAAAAAGTTTTTATTTTATGATTTTTTGTGGCTTTAATGTACTAATAATACTTGGCAAGGTATACCCTATCCAACAATAAAAGAATTATCAAAATCGGACTACTCTGTACAAAGTTATGCGTGTTTATACGTTACAATCAGTGAGTGAACAATCAATCATCCCCTGTTTTCCAACCCTTAGGGTTCGATTTTGTTTTCCAAATTTATATGGGACCACCTTGGGAGTATACCCTTTCCAATAGAAGAAGAATTGTCACAATCGGACCACTATGTAAAAAGTTATGCGTGATCATAAATAAAAAAAAAAAAATAAAAAAAAAAATACGCGTCGAATTGAGAACCTCCTCCGTTTTTTTTCGTCGGTTGATAAAGGTTTGTTACTTTAATTTAAATATGTCATTAAGTGACACGCTTCTGCTTCGCATGTGTTTTACGACTTGAAAACATAGAGATTTCTTTATTAGACAGACACGGAAATATAGATTATTAAAACATTAAAGTCAATAATTTACTTCAATTAGGTCCTTAGAACTAAGGCACTTTTGAACGTTAATATTTACAAGAAAATAGGGTTGATTCTAGTTGCCCTTTCCAAAGAAAATGGCTTAATTTTTTTACAGTCGTTTTAGTTCATTTTGTTTATCCCGGTATTTACAATAAAATAGTATATTTTTTATTATTGAAATGTCTATAAATATAATTTATAAGTTTTAATATTAAAATATTAAGTATATTTTCATAATCAACAAGTTTTAACAACCACGTTGTAGAGGCCTGCTTTAACAGAAGACCTTTCTCTTCCTATCTATTCCATTATAATATGTAAAGAACATACAAAGCTTTTTAATAACTGAATTATAACAAAACTTGTATAATAAGATTAAAAAAAATGAATTAAACAGTATGAATTAGGCACAATCAATCCTAGAGTTCAAGTCTAGGATTGATTATTATCTGGAACACCTAATCTTGATTAATTTAGTACAATCCATTTTATCGGTATACCACCTACATACCTATACATAGATACATATTATCAGGATATTAAAACAGAGTTTTATCTCCCCTAAAATCTTCATCCCAAAGAATTTAAAGGGGGCTTTTCAAAACCATTCCATATAATTTCTTACCGTATAATACTAAGTAGATAATAGTTTACGACAATCTGTCGGCGCCCTTAGGTAGGGTCTTTGAGGATTGTCCTACTGAAGCTAAGATTTCTTTGAAGTAGTGAGCCCCCTTATGTGGTGACAATGATGTTGGAAAGATATGTGGTATCGACGTTTAAGACTTTTGAGGAGCTGAAGAATGGTTCTTTAATACAATTTCTTTCATTAAGTTAAATTTCTTCTGCTGTAAATAAAAGATTATTGATAGAAATCAATACTTATTTATTTACTGTTTCCTCGTTCCCGAAAATCAATCCCATTTATCATAGGTCTAAAGAGAGGTAGCAGGACGACCTAGATGCTTACAAAGAGGACTGGATATGCTAGAAAAAAGTTTATGGAAGGATTTAAGACTGGAATTTGCCCACCAGTGTGACAGCACGGCATAAAAAATCGACAAATGTCGTTAACAATTAATTACACAACGAGGGTTTTCTGAAATGGCGTTCACCTGGTGGTAGCATTGCGACCTCAGGTCTGGGTTGTGACTGAAAGATGAATGAATGAATGAATCCTCAATATTTTCACTGTCGAAATGGAAGGTTTTCATGAACTTTTATGAAAACCGTCATAACTTACATTCTTTGAATGATGGCAGCTTTGTTTTTATTTGACACCTGATCAACGCTTTTACCAGGCTAACAAATAAGACATGGATATCTCGAATGATGAAGTCGACAGTCATTTTCTGTTAACATTAGTGAGATCTATCTCCTTTTTCTGTTTCAATGTATGTCAGTTTTACTACAAATAGAGAATTTATTTAAAAAAAGGAACTCACAGAACAACTATCTTCACAACTATGCCTAATACACTGAGTGTTAATTATACATAAGTAGGTATATAAATCACACTATGTAAATTACGTAACGCGGTCCTAACGGTTCTTACACTTGGCTTGTCGATATACCTTTGAAACTTAGTAATTAACTGTTGGTGAATACGTATTTAGTTATACGTAAACGAAACCCTGTTTGTTTGTTGGTAAACTAGGTGTGCCTTTAGCTTCTATAGCGTGGACATAACATAATATGTGAATCATCAGCAGCCTATACCTAATGTTCCCAATGCTGGGACACAGGCCTCCTCGCTGAGAGGGAGTGGGCCATAATCCACCACATGGGCACAGTGCGGGTTAGTAGATGTCACATATCTTCGAATTTTTGGTTCTAAGACATGTCGGTTTCATCACGATGTTTTCCTTCACCGTTTTCAGAGCAGTGGTGATGAAATAATTTACTCAAAGAAAAGCGGCTGCCTAGGTTCGAACCCATGGCATATAACTCGTAAGTCGGGGCCGATACCACTGGGCCACCACTGCTCTGTAGAATTGCAAAAAAATACAAATAAAATAATAATTGAATATGTGAATAGAAATAAAAAAATTGATCAATCAGATATATTCATCTCCAGTCAGTCTGTGCCTCGGAAACCTGTGCCACGTTAAGACGTTGGTCCCGGCTGTCAATCCACGAACTCTGACAGTCGTATCGGGTCATCAGTAGCCTATAGTCTGACAGCCAATCTAATCAATGAGTATAGTATTAGGTCGGGTAGGCTGTTCTTCTATGTATAATAGTGGTATTTAGCTGCACCAGGGGACTTATTCTTCAACCTAATTTTAATTCCAATCTAATGCCTATACGATTCCAATGATAATTTTGCATACACGTAATTCGGTACTCTTGAAAACAATAGTGTCAACATTGGATCAACCACAACGCCCGATCTCAATTCCACTTAGTTCTAAAAAATGGACACCCAATTTAAACACATTTTGGCTCTAGCATAAAATTCAAGAATACGAAAAGTTCCAATTCAAATGTCAATCGAACGGAATTAAAATCAAGAGTAAGCACCCCCTGCCGGGGTCGCGGGATTGTTCGAAAGAGATACCGTAACCCTGGCACATGGGCAACTGATGGAACACGGGTGGGTTTTAGTCAGTAAAAGTCTGACACGCCCTCCCGCTCCGCCCAGAGCGGGAGAAGTCATATGATGATTTCCCATCCTGAAAAAAAAAAAGAGTAAGCACTTAGGTGAGACTGGAAATTGACCCCAACATAGTTAAAAGAAGGTTAGATGAGTTTCATAGATTTCTATATTAGTGTAGGTGGCACTGTTCCAACAAAAATGTTTATTTATTAGTAATTTAATAAACCAATAGCGTGATAGCCAAGACCGCCAACCAACACTTAAAGAGATTCTCGTTGGGCAGCTGGATCAAAGGTTTGATTCAGAAAGTAGTATTTCTGAACATAGCTCGTATTATTAAGAGTTTCCTCACTCTGTAGCCTTGCCCCCGCCGGTAGCTGGACCTTATACCGGTGAGCTACTATTTTTTTAAATAATTTAATTCTTTCTAATTTTTAAAAATCATCAAGTCAGAAACATCAGTGTAGCCGTAACCCTTGTACTATAATATATGAGCCAAACTCACTCAAGCCAGACTTTCAATATATAGGGAGTATGATAAAAAATCGCGATAGATAGGTTTCGTGTCTTGCATATTCAATGTTACAACAAGATTGTATTCGTCCATTTTGTTTTTCTACAAGTTGTACACTTAAAACAAGCTTACCTAGGTTGTTATGGCTGATCTTAGTTAGATAAAATAAATGTGCTAAAACATAGTCACAAACACAGGATTATGCCGAATCTGCACATTAAGAAAGAAACATAATAATATTATGTCTGAAATGTTTTTTTCAATTCAATAAATAATTATGATAAACGTAGGTAAGTAGATTTATCACCCTCTTTTCCTTAAGGGGTAGCTAAGTAACTTTGAATGTAAGACACATGGGTCCGTATTAAACTTTAAGGGGAAGGAAGAGCAGTGAATAGTGTTTCGTTGGTAGGTATTTGGTTCGCTTTGCTGAATCTAAGACAGTGCGAAGTGCGTATTTGGGGGACCCGTTTTGGGATTAAAAGGCGGTGGATAGGTATATCGTGTCTATACACGTATGTTAAGTTGTGGGCACATCGTTCTAGTGAGGAGTTCATTTTTATAAAAGTTAGTGGCGATTGGCGATACTAGTTCTACCACACGTTTTGAGACTTTTGTTCGGAAAATAAGTGCGGCTACACTTTAGGGTGAATTGGAGATATCTTGTATAATTTCACGTTTGAAAACAGATGCAACCGTTTTACATTCTATGGACCTCCATGCAATAGGGTTAACAATGAAGTTTCCATACATTTTTAATTGTGTTAGTGAGAGATCGATTATCATCTCTTATTCATAAAATGATGGAATAGCAGTGAATAGTGTTTCGGTGATATTTGATTCGCTTTGCAGAATCTTGGGCAGTGCGAAATACGTATTTGGGGGACCCATTTAGAAGACCCATTTGGGATAAAGGTGATGATAGGTATATTGTGCCTGTGTTGGTATATTGAATTGTAGGCACATCGTTCTAATGAGGAGTGTATTCTTATAGATGTAAGTAGCAATATTTGTTCCACCCCATTTTACGCACGTTTTGAAATGTAGTATAAAAAAATGCAGCCAAGTAAATTGCAGATATCTATACATCTATACAAATAAATAAAATTGGAGTGTCTGTTTTTAATATTAAATTTAACCGCTTATTACTAAGTGTATATGGATGTATACACGGTGCATATACCAAAACAAAAAATTTTTCAATTTTTGTCTGTCTGTCTGTCTATCTGTCTGTCTGTTTGTTCCGGCTAATCTCTAAAATGGCTGGACTGATTTTGACGGGACTTTTATTGGCAGGTAGCTGATGTAATAAGGAGTAACTTAGGCTACTTTTATTTTAGAAAAATACCTGCGTTAATTTCCGACATTCACGCGGGCGAAGCCAAGGGCAAAAGCTAGTGTTATATAATTTCACATTACACAGCAGGTGTTTTACTTTCGGCGACACGTTTTATAGTTTACGGGGTTCCATAGACTATAAAATGAGTTGACATAGTCTTTTCCCAACTATGCTGAAGTTGCGGTTTTAAAAGCCAATTATTTGTAAAAGAAGAGCCGGCAAGAAACTGCACGGTTAGTCGTGGGAAGTTCCTTGCTGGCTCCACTCCATAGGAAACGACCAATTGGAGTACAACGTGCACCTAGCTTCTCACGTTTCACAAGTGCCCTTGTACGTTTATGTCAAATAAAATAATTTGATTTTTATTTTTATTGTACAGTCAGTGCCCTGCATTACCTGACCCCCTCTTCCTCATTTCTTCTATGTAGGAGGGGTCAGGTCCTGTCGGGGTCGCGTGATTGTTCGAAAAAGATACCGTGACCGGGGTTTTAGTCAGTCTGATACGCCCTCCCACTCCGCCCAGAGCGGGAAAAGTCATTTGATGATTTCCCATCCTGAAAAAAAAGAGGGGTCAGGTAATGCAGGGCACTGACTGTACATGGAGTGACTGGCTTTATCACTACACCTTACTGGGTAACACCCAATAACTAGGTTATGAAAGTCACGAAAGGCACTTCTTTGTATGACATCTCAATAAAAGACATTTATAGGCATAGATTTTGACATTACATAAAACCCTAAATAGGTGGCCCAATTCAAGAAATCACTAAGTCCTAAAAGTGACATTTGAGATATTTATAATTTTATGTTATAAATGTCAGCTGAAATAACGTGCGTTGGTTAAAAAAAACAATTTAAATACATATTATAGCGCAAACTTATTAGTTTTATTTATTGAAATAATCAAAACGATATACGTAACAGGAGTCTCTTTATAAAAGAACAAAAAAATTGGACTTATTTCTAATCCCTGGACTTAGGTATATTAAAGTGATAAATGGTGGACTTAGATATATTATTGCAGTACCCAGAACAAATTTTAAACAAAAACAGCTTATCATTCCACTTCTTCTTCAGAATCAAATTCTGCAGTTACGGGGTCCCGAGTTCCATTAAATAAATCCTCATAAAAATACCTTTCCAATTCAGGAACAGATTCTAGCAAGCGCTTTACATCTTGCAATTTAGCAGCCTTTATAGTTAAGGGTGCGTCGTAGCAGTCATCGGGCGTTTCATTGATTAATCTGCTGTAACCGACTTTATATAATGAAAACGGCTTAAAATCTTCACCTTTCATAGACACAGCAAACTCTGGTTTACCACTTCTTTTAAAAATAACTCTTCGGCATTTGGATATTCCAGGCAGACTCGCTTTTATTCGTTCATCGTACAGTTTTTTATAGTCTTTTACTTTCAGAACATCGTGAGGGCTACTTTCCTTCATCAAACTTTTCTCTAAGAAGACTATTTCAAATTTGTTTGTATTTTTACTATTTTTATGAGCTGAACATAATATTCTGGTGTATATATTTTGTCATACTTCTTCATTTTTCTTTCGATAAGAGCAAAATCACGATCGATGGGCATCATTGAATGCCCTGGTATCGGGTATGAGACTGTTATTTTCTCAAAAGCTCCTTTGGCGCACAGTTGATCCAAAAAGGTGAATAAATATCTATTCTTGTTTTGACTATAGCAGTTGTCACAGTAAAGATCTAACTGGTGTTGACCCTGCGTTTTTTCTTTGGTAACATAATATTCCAGTGCAGTTATTACCTCATTGGGTCCTTTGTGTGCGTAATTTTCAGTAAACAGAAACATTGCTGCAGTATTCCGACACAAATTATGCACTCCAAAATTATGCAGCCATAACTGTCTTAAATAGTATTCGTCTGTGATATTAGTTACCGGGAGAGGCAGATTTTTTTGGAAATCAAAGCATAGTGATAAACTGTTTGATGGTTTCTCTTTTTCGACTTTAGACAGTGTCTTTAAGAATGCCTCAGCTTTTCTCAGGTGCAATTCATGTGCACCTTTAAGTAGTTTTTCTTTATTTGTATCTTTCGCGAATTCGGCAGAGGTAATGTCAGCTTTAAATTTTTCGCATGTCGTACATATATCTTTTCTAGGTTGACCAAAAGATTCTTCGATGCAATTCAGCAATGCTTAAGTGCGAATCTAAGAACTTTCTATGCTTACTAGATGCACGAAAGTAATGTGATTGTCGGGTTGGTAAATTCTCAATGAATTTGTGAACTTTATTCACAGATTCTACATCAATCTTGGGATTGCTTTGGCGCCCTCTACCATCAGAAATTTCTTTTTCTTGATGTTGGACTTTACATACCAACCTTTCGCGCTTAATGCCGTGTATAGCCAGAAACGCTTTTTGACAGACTTTAACGGACTTCTTTGGTAAATTAATAACATATTCGAACACTCTTCTTGCCCTAGACGTAGATTCACTCCCCTTACTTCGTGGACGAAATCTTTTAGGATTTACTTCCTCTAAACATCCTTGCAGATAAATATTTTGTTCCGTGTGACTTGCAAGATTAATTAATTTATTAAATGTTGTTTAAACCTGCTTTTTACTCAATTTATCTTTACATTTGCAGCGGCAATCCGGCAGATCCTTCAAAGAATGTTTTTTTAAGATTTCTTTTGACTTTTTTGGTCCTTTCCCATTGGTCTTGTCTAGAAATTCTCTTTTTGCCAATTTGAGTTAAACTTGTACTTTTTACAGTTTCAGTTTCTACAGGTTCAAACAAACCAGACTCAGGGTTTAATATGAAATTTTCGGTATCATCTAGTTCTGAATTTGATTCGGACTCAAATAACCCACTTGTCTCATTTAGCTTCTTGCGTTTTGGTGTAATGCCAGGAAATGGGGGTAGTTGTGTAGAATCTATTGGTGGTAAAGTATCAACTGGTGAAGATGGATGTTCGTTGTTCAAATTTGCGGGTACATTATTCTCGAAAGCACGATTACTTTGCCGTAACTGAAAACTATATAAAGAAAACAATAAGGATTACGGCAACATAATATGTAGATATCGTAAAATTAACTGTTGATTGTCATTAGAAAAGATTTAATTTTATTTGTCTCATGCACTACGAGTACGTATGGTAGAAGAATTTTTAAGGTAGATAAATACCTTTTAAAGAAAGCGGGTAGGTATACATCAGCCAAAATAGTAAAAGACGATTTTCGGCTTGAATCATCTGTTGTCCGTTTATCCTCAGATGAATCAGAATAATCGATAATATCATCGCCATTATCTGCCTCATTCTGCTTCATGCGTTTTGAAGTAATGCCAGAAAATGAGGGTAGTTGTGGAGAATCTATTGGTGCTAACGTATCAACTGAAGAAGACGGCTGTTCGCTGTTCAAATTTGCGGTTACATTATTTTCGATAGCACGATTACTTTGCGGTAACTGAAAACTATAAAAAACAATAAGACCTACATTACGACAACAAAATATGTAGATATCGTAAAATTTACTGTTGATTGTCATTTGAAAAGGTATAATTTTATTTGTCTCATGCACTACGAATACGTATGGTAGAAGAAAATTTAAGATAGGTACCTGTTAGAGAAAGCGGGTAGGTGTACATCAGCCAAAATAGTAATGGACGATTTTCGTCTTGAATCATCTGGTGACCATTTGTCCACAGATGAATCACAATAATCGCCAATACCATAGCTATTATCTGTCTCATTCTGCTTCATGCGTTTTGGTGTAATGCCAGAAAATGAGGGTAGTTGTGTAGATTTTATTGGCAGTGGCTGTTCGTTATTAAAAGCGGGTACATTATTTTTGAAAGCACGAGTTCTTTTGGGTGTCCATTCGTCCTCAGATGAAGCAGAATAATCCCCAATATCACTGGTGGTACTTTCCCCAGAGTCAAAGAGACCGCTTTGTTGCATTATTCTGTAATAATGTAATAAACCTAATGAAAAAAAACGATTTCGCAATCGGTACCTAACTGTCTTAGCCAAATTACCCTTTTGAAAATACATCTAGTTAGTAAAACAGAACACTCACCTCTTCAATTTGTCATCAGGATTCATTTTAACTTAACTACGCACGTACACTTAATTATTTTAAACAAAATCGCAAGAAAACCTTCTCGGTGACAATTTATAAAAACCGTTATGAAAAAATTCTGTCATTTAATTTGACGTAATGATGTGGGTTGCCATTAGGACTTAAACAAAAATCAATGGACTTAGCAATTTCTTCCAAAAAAACTTACGACTTAGTGATTTCTTGGACATAGGGATTTTATGAATGGAAGATCCGTCTTTTTGGTTTTTTTATACTTTCGGAAATGGCACTTAGAGATTTTTCCCAAGAACCTTAAAAAGACCATTCGAAAGGGAATGAAAAACTTAACAAACCAGTGTTGCTAATTCAAAAACGTTAAAAATGGACTTAGTCATTTTATGAATTGGATCACATTTAATGTGGATACAAAGGAAAAGACGAACCTATATTTTAGTTTCAATAAAACGAAATCGAGACATTCAGTACAGTCATGCATAAACTATCTGTATTCAAATTCCCGGGATATACAAGACGAATAACATTTAGTACAGTGTAGCTGTTTTGTCAATAGGTAAAATAAAAGGCTTTTTATTGTTAGGCTACGGTTCGTGTGTAAGCGTGGAATAGGATTTTTTACTTATTTTTGAACAACACCATAATTGCGAATAATTTTGAAGGATTTTGATAATGAATTCCTTCCCATGTATGATTGTATGTGCGAAAAATTTATCTGCTTAAACAACGCAAAAACGCAATTTATGTTATTGATCTATTAAAATGAAAGTCATTCTTACTGTCAGTGTGATATTTGCCTGTAACTTGTCATAAAAACGTGAGTTAATACATTTAAAGCGTCTAACGAGCTCTAACGTCTAGGGGCCAAAACTAACTATGTGAGTTAGTTTTGGCCCCTGTTACACCGAAAAAAGGTCTCCCAAACTACCGAGATATTTGTAAAAAATAAATAGTTTATTGATCCTATAACCTCACGCTAAACAAAATAACTAAAGCAATTAATGAATTCAGCTCATGATTCACAAAAAAAATCTTAATTTCTTTCTTATTAGGTGCAATAAGAAAGAAATTAAGAATTTTTTTGGCAGATATCAATAAAAAATCTGTTGTTTCATAGAAAATCGATAGCGCTGTTTTACATATTAAAAAAAAAAAAAAAATAACTTTAATATTTTACCCGACACGGTCAAAATGCATGGGCCAACAACTTATTCTTAACTTATGTTTCATATTTTTAAAATTTCAACATAGGCTAACTAGTTATGGAGATGGTGTGTCCTAGAACCAAAATACGAAGACATGAGATATCTACCAATCCATACTGGGCCCGCGTGGTGGATTATGGCCCTCTCCCACTGTTGCGTCCTGTTCGATTAGTTACTTTATGCGCCTACGTTTCTAAACGTGTAACAGAATGACATCTGACTTGTCAGTTTGACTTTGACACTTGACACTTCTCTTGGATTTAGCGCTTGAAAAGGGGAGCACGTCGCCGTGTTGAATCTCGCGATTTTTTGTAAATTAATCCCTTAGAACCGGTCGTTTTGGTGGACAAAAGGTCATGACCCAATTGTATTGATTGTAAATAACCCCCCCTTGACGTAATAATACGGGTTTTGTTTGTTGGAAATACCTGTGTTAGTTTGAAGTTTAAGTGAAAGTGAAGCTATTGGAACCGCATGCTGTGATCGCCTCCAGCCTTGTTGCAGCGGATGGTAACCTAGAAAACTCATTTACAATGTCACTACACGATACATATACACTCACTTACATACATAACTCCAGGTAGGCACCAGAGCAGGTGTTCGTCTACCACAGGTAAGTTCGTATATTGTACCTATTGCTTTGAATTGTATTTGTATTGTTTTGCTCGCCGTACGCGCGGACTAGTTTCGCTAGCCACTTCTTGACCCAGGGCCCACGATTATCACGCTTCCACATAATAATTGAAATCCTATGGTCGGGGCTCTGGTCTGGCAGTGAACACCCACTCACAGACAGGAAGCCTGTGTCCCAACAATGTGAACATTATAGGCTGCTGATGTGTTGTAACAAGTTGTGCGTCGACTTCCCTGCCACCCTATTTATATATTATCCGCTTAAACCATATGGAATAAATTCTTTAAGTGATGTCAAAAACCACATAAAAATCACTGGTGAGTGGTGTCTGTTGTGTTTGGAGTATGCTGTTGATGTGTTGTAACAAGTTGTGCGTCGACTTCCCTGCCACCCTATTTATATATTATCCGCTTAAACCATATGGAATAAATTCTTTAAGTGATGTCAAAAACCACATCAAAATCACTGGTGAGTGGTGTCTGTTGTGTTTGGAGTATTTAAGCGGTCACACGAAATAGGTATAAAAAGTGACTTTGCCTTATACTTCTTACATAATTCATATGTGACTCTGAATCCGCTAGAGTAATTTTGCAACATGTCCATGAGAAACATATCTACATATCTAAATAAACATGTTTTATAAACATTTAATTGGGTAGGTAAGTTACTTCGCTAAAGTTACTTAATAACGTAAATTTTCTAATTTACGATTTTCCTTGCTCTGACTGAAATATAAATAATTTATTTGCGTTTAATTTTTAATATCTTCTATTTGAAAATAAACAATATTCATTTTCCTCAAAATAACATCTGAAATTAATTCAATTATTTAACTAAGCAAGCTGTGATCTATTTACTTATACCCAACTTTAACTAGAAACCACCTACATTGCCTAGTTTCGGTCAAATATTGTTCTAGACTAATAGTAATATAGCATTTACGCTTCTTTACGAAAAATGAACTAAATTCATGAACGAAGGCCAGAAACAGACATCACGAGGTGAGCGAGGCTTGCGAGTCACCTAAAATGGTTTGCCATGTATGTATGGATGGGGTGCTCATTGTAAGTGTTTGTCGCTGCGTTTAATTTGTTTGACAACATGGCGTTCACTTGAGCCTAAGACATTCGTAACAAAACCATTCGCAGAGCAAGCTTTGCATTGTCTGGACGAGGCTTATCTTGGTGCATTGCTTAGTGCATCTCAATCAATTTGCCTATTCTTTTTCAAACTATGTTGTTGTCGGCTTTCAGTCTATCCGGACTCAGCTGAGTACCAGTAGTTTACATGGAGCGACTGTCTATCTGAACTGCACAAAACAGTAACTGTATAAAACGATATCACTTGGTAAGACTGGTTGTCAAACATTCAGGCTTCTGACGACCAGTTACAACTGCCATACAAGTACATATAACAGACAGGATCAATAGTTTAACGTTCTGTCTTCGGGGTCGCGTGAGACGCCCCGGGCGTCGGGAGTAAATAGCGGACTCCCGGCCACCGTAGGCGCGAGCTTGGGGGTGGCGAGCAATGGGTAGCTCGCCGCCCGGTAAGGACCAGGCTCGGGTCGACGGCGCGCAGTGTTCCACGCGCGCCTCAAAGAGATGTCAGCAGCAGTGTAGGGGTCTACTAGGACCGATGCCTGCCGGGGTCGCGTGATTGTTCGAAAGAGATACCGTGACCCTGGCACATGGGCAACTGATGGAACACGGGTGGGTTTTAGTCAGTAAAAGTCTGACACGCCCTCCCACTCCGCCCAGAGCGGGAGAAGTCATTTTATGATTTCCCATCATGAAAAAAAAAGGCACAGAGGAGTCTCCACATGTTTTGAATGATTACCCATCCACGAATAAACCTCGGAAAGCGTGGCTTAAACTAAAGCTGTTATTATTTAACCACGAGCTCTCCTCCTTTGTTATTTAGCGCACCTAACTAACAGAAATGAATGGGATACCGGTTTGGTTTCTAATAAACTAAGAATATAATATTCAAATTCTATTCATTGTTAGTGAAGAACTAAATATCGTGTTACTCTCTGGGCAGCGGGAAACATCCCTTACACGTTCATATGAAACGAATTTCTTGTTACAAGATATATGAAGGAACTATTCAAATTTGGGCACTAAATTCAGTATTCTTGTATTTGTATTTCACAATCATAAGACCTCAGAGAATTTTGAAAGTTTAAATGAATTAAGTAATCTTTATATTAATCAATCTACTCAACCTTTTCCAAACTGTGTATAGATCGTGACATTTTAGTCGTCTTACAACGGCAGCACACTTCATGTAACCAATGACTACTACACATCCATAAGAAAAAATGAAAATTTGAATAACTAGAAAATAAAAATATTATTCATTATGATGACGCATGACTCAGTTTAATTTTGATATTTTGTCTCATGGAAAATGGAGATAGAATGATCTAGCCGACTCGTGCACTGGGTGGTACAGTCCGCGACAAAATTATAGCGCACTTAATATTTGTCAGGAATAAACTAGTTATACAATACAATGAATACACCAAATATTTTGTAACATTGTTTTATTTAATACTAGCTTTTGCCCGCGGCTTCGCCCGCGTGTATGTCGGAAATTATCGGAAGAGGACGTACTACCGCGGTAATAATGTATTAATCCATATTATACATACATAAAATTACGCCTTTTTCCCATAGGGGTAGGCAGAAACTACGGAACGCCACCTGCTACGATCCTTACATATCATGTGTGTTTGATGTACTTAAAATAAAACTAATAGTATTCAGAGTAACAAGACTGAGGCATAGGGCTGGAATAAATTGAATATAAGTCTTACTGGTTTTTCTTAACGCTCCTATTCTACCTATACAGACACTCAATTATTTACCAGACACCAAATTAAACATAGTTATAAGAATAGTACTTTTGTCAGTGGCTTCGCCCGTATAGCTTTCGGAAAATATCACTCGGAAACCTACTACCGGGATAAAGTATCCTATGTATATGGTAAATATCCAGGATAACCAAAAATCCAAATCCATCCAAAAATCTATACATCTAAGCAATATTTCGCGGTCTCTTACTTGGAATAATACAATTAGGTTTATTTTGAGTACTTCGAAGTCATGATATTCGCATGTACTATGAAGCCAAAGTAATATGAATTACAATATTACAACTTACAACTAATAATCTACCCGACCGCTACCAACCGGGACGGCCGCGCGGCCGGACGGTGCGGCGATTTTATTAGAATTTCTGATATCTTCTAAAATATTCATTTTAATGATATGCTGTAAAGGGCAATTTTGATCTACATGAAATGCACAATTTATTTAAGGTACTTAATTGCATAAGGATTAATGCTGTATTGCTTAAAATCGCATTCATAAATAAGCCATTATTTCTCGTAAAAAGTAAAGGATAAAAATGGTTATTATGGGTTATCCCTAAGAGTTAGACATATACCATCGCGGACTTTTTGTATAACTTTTTAAGGTGTACAATACTGTAGTACATTATTTTGAGCTATTTCGTAGGGTTCAGCCAGCGTTCGCAATGTAAGCGCAAAAAAATGTGTTTATTTATGACATCACATTAGAAACCTCTAAAATTATCAGCGTTTCTTTACTATATTATGTATGTTATATACATATAAACCTTCCTGTTGAATCACTCTATCTATTAAAAACAACTTGCATCAAAATCCGTTGGGTAGTTTTAAAGATATAAGCATACATAGGGACAGACAGACAGCTAAGTGACTTTATTTTATAATATGTAAAGAAGCCACACTCGATTATTAAAAACTATTGGAACAATAATTAAAAAAAACAAAACACTTTTCTTTTTACTAGCTTATAGCGCGACAAAACTATAACACACTCATAAAGAATAACTAGTAAACATTTTCATTTAAATTGATATTGATAATTTTAATAACCAATAATTGTCCTTTTTTCATCAAAACTGCTACCATTCGTTCTGGAAGAGATTGGAATATTTTTTTTATGTTTTCTTGATTCAACTGTTTCCATTCTTCTTTTATACATTTTTTAAAATCTTTAACGTTTTGAAATTGACGGCCGTTGTTGTATACAGCTCGTGTCAGGTTTGACCAACCATTTTCTATAATGTTAAGATCAGGTGACCATGCTGGCCAGTTCAATATTTTTATATTATGATCAGACAAGTATTTTTGAACACTCTTTGCGACATGTACTCTTGCAATATCCTGTTGAAAAATGTAATTATCTCCAGCAATCGTATTTCCGTACTTCGTTAACTGCTCATCTATGATTTTAATATAGTCTTGACTTTTTAATTTTCCAGGGAAAAACACGATGTCAGTTTTTCCATGATAACCAATTGCCGCCCACACCATAACACTACCTCCACCCATTTGACGTCGACTTAAAAACATAGGTTCTTCCCTCAAATCATGAAAATAGTACTGATAACCATCCGGTCCATCTAAATTAAATCTTCTCATCAGAAAAAAATACTTTTTGCCACGTTTTTTTCCATGAAATATGTTGTGTTGTGAGAACTCCAACCTTGCTTGTTTATGTATTTTTGTTAACACAGGTTTACGTTGCAATTTCTTCCGTCTTAAATTCTTACTATTCTTTAATAATCTTTGAACATTACGTATATTTGTTGTTACGCCCGCTTGTATCATGATTTCTCTGGCTGTCAAAGCTGAATTTGACGCACTTCTCAAAATTGCTCTTTTTGCTCGGTAACTAATCGCCTTTGGGCGGCCTCCACATTTTTTTTTACAATAATTTTCGGGATCTTTTAAATAGTTTTGAATAACTTTGCGGCTTCGGTTAATTAATCTGGCGATTTGGCTTTATTATATTGTTCTTTCTTCAATCGATTGATCATATCAATCTCAGTAGTATTAAGCCTTTTTCCGTGCGACATAATTAAAAAAAAATGTAAACTGATTATAAGACTTTAAACAGAGAATAGTTTTAAACCACAATAATCAATCACACTCAACCGTTCTTTCCTTTCGACACATAAATACTGAAGGTGCGCTATCGTTTTGTCGCACCGTCACGCGACGGTCAAACATGTTGTGACAAGTCACAGGGTGAAGACGCATAGAACTGACTTTGGGATGTCATTTGACAAACTCTTTCGATAACACAAATTAGTACACGTGAAAAGATTATTTATTAATTTTAGGGTTTGTATATTATAATGAAATTCATTAGGTGTGCTACAGTTTTGTCGTGGACTGTATGTTCTCTACTGTATGATACGTAAACATTATTAATAGGATGTTTCATAATTCTAATTCATTACTTATTTTTCTTCGTACCTATTATCTTAATTAATGGAAACAATTTTTAATCATGCTTTAAGGTATATTATGTCGGATACATTGAGTGGACAACCTTTGTAAAACGATTAAAGTGTCACGGTGTATATCCAGTCTATTTGGATTCAGTCGACTACCAGAATATAACATGAAGCGACTGCCTAGGTACTGGGTAATCAGATACTCCGTGGCTACACTGGTTGTCAGATTCCAGTAACGAGTGTCAAAGATCTACCAAATGATAGCCGGGACCTTTCCAAGCTTTGGAGGGGTTTCGATAAGTTATGCATGGTCGCCCATTCATTAATTGACCCCGGCAAGCATAATTTAATCTTCGATCGTCCCGTGCAGCTGTGTTCATGTCTATCTATGTGACGCGTTGTTCTTCAAAACTACGCAATGGAGTTTGCACGGTCATTTAAATAATTTATTCCGGAAGGTTTCTATTATTTAACTATAAATTTATTATTAAAAATAAACGTCCTTTGTTACTTGTTTTAAATAATGGCAAAGCTGTTACTTTTATTTTATCAAAGTGACCTCTATAAGTAAGTCTGGAAGCCTTGTGGAGGTCGCGGGAAGTTTCTGGACGCCGGCAGCGTAAGCGAGGTCTATTTCCAGTAGTGGACGTTTAATGGCTGATATATTTCGGTGATAGAACGAAGTTAATAGGATTCTTAATACACAAACCACTGTAGACTGTATTGCTTCACAAAACCCTTGTCGTCCCAATCTTTACTCCAAAATTATCTATGCCATATTTTCCGATTCGCCGCCAAATGCAAGTATCATTCTCATGCAAAATCTTCCTATTGTAATACTCCTCGCCGCTCGCTCTCAGTCCGACCAATTTCCTTGCAATAAAAATCCTATTCTTATAGAAAGAAATATTTTTCTCAATAATAAAACGGAGTAATACTAAAAAAGATATTCCGTTATCATAAACCAAACAGTGGGGGTATTTACCTATCCATTTACACGACCATTATATAGAGACATATGTTACATGTTACGGTTGCGAACTTAAGAAAAGGATGTAGAGTCTAAGTTACACTGGTTTCGGTTTTCGGTTTTCTCTAAGAAACCACATATTTTACTACGGTAATTACTCCCTATCCTTCCAGAAAAAGCCAAAGGCTATTTGGTGGAATCTGAGTAAGCGATATTTCGTAAATTTAATGACCATACAGGTAATACTAAATATGAATAGGCTTAAATATCCTATGTTTCTCGGGGACACATCAAACGATAGATTTTGTTCTTGCAAGCAGGAAGGGGTTGAATCGCATTGTCATGTCAATGGACAACTGCATACTATAATTCAGCAGTTTTACCAACTGAGTAGCCTTCGTTGCATTGTTTGAAATCCAAGCTCAGAAAAAACTGAATATAATTTCAAATGTATGTAGAAGGGCAATTTTCCATAAATTTAAGATCGTTCACAGTCTGATTTAGTCTCTATCCAACAAAAAGCCTTCTAGTTTCCCTACATTTTTGACAAGCTTTTGACATTTACTCTACCTGAGATTATGTCCTGTGACTAGACTGAACGTTTTTAATCACTTTATTTGCACGTCAAACATTACACAAGGTTGAACCCAGTCAAATTCTAGCCGATTCATCTTCCTATCCCTCCATTTATGGTCGCTTCAAAATTTAATTCACTAAATTGCCTCTTAGGTGATACATTGTAAGGTATCTAAATGTTTACATTTTCGAGTGTGTCTGAGTAGGAGACAATGTTAGCTGTTAGGTTTAGGTACCTGCCTATCTAGTTTGCAAAGGACTTGGACTAACCCTATTATGTTTGAGGATCACGTTCCAGGTTTGGGATAAATTATTTTTGGAACGGGTTTTGGGTTCTGTTTTAGTATTAAAAATAATATTTTTTTAATACTAAAGTACATAAATGTATAAGGTGGATTGAAAGTCAGAGGCATTTGGTGTATCCCATAGGTAGTTGTTTGCCATAATCACCACGCTTGGCAGACGGGTTGGCGATTGTAATACGGTGATAAAATGCATACAGAACGCTGCTGCCTATGCTCTAGTAAGTTCGCTAGTCGCCTTATACGGGATAAAATGGGATGGTGCTATTCTTTACGTCCGCCACATGGTTTATACATATGTATGTTTATAAACAAAAGATATAAATTATGCATATCTTTACAAATTGTTATAATAATGTACACCTATGTTTATAATACATACGGTGTATATATTATAAACATAGGTGTACATTATTATAACATTTTAATCGTCTTACAACGGCAGCCCACTTCATGTATCCAATGACTACTACACATCCATAAGAAAAATAATAGTTTAAAAAAACGAAAAAACATGCTTCCATAGAAAACCAAACTAAAAAAACTTTTTTCAAAAAAAAAAACAACCGTCTTCCTTAAAAAAAGCACTACAAAGTCAAAAATAACTTTAATTTCGAAAGTGGTGTCTTAGGCTCTGTATTTATTAAGGTTTTTGCCACCGACTTCCGAAATTAAAGTTATTTTTGACTTTGTAGTGCTTTTTTAGGGTTCCGTTGCCAAATGGCAAAAAACGGAACCCTTATAGATTCGTCATGTCTGTCTGTCTGTCTGTCTGTCTGTCTGTCTGTCTGTCCATCCGTATGTCACAGCCACTTTTTTTCCGAAACTATAAGAGCTATGCTGTTGAAACTTGGTAAGTAGATGTATTCTGTCAACCGCATTAAGATTTTCACACTAAAATAGAAAAAAAACAATACATTTTGGGGTTCACCATACATAGAACTGAAACTCAAAAATGTTTTTTTTCATCAAACCCATACGTGTGGGGTATCTATGAATAGGTCTTTAAAAATGGTAATGAGGTTTCTACTATCATTTTTTTCTAAACTGAATAGTTTGCGCGAGAGACACTTTCAAAGTGGTAAAATGTGTGTCCCCCCCCCGTAACTTCTAAAATAAGAGAATGATAAAACTAAAAAAAATATATTATGTACATTACCATGTAAACTACCAACGAAAATTGGTTTGAACGAGATCGAGTGAGTAGTTTTTTTTTCAAAACGTCATAAATCGTAAACCGCAATTTACCTTACATTCAATCAACTGAAATATAAAAATTAAAAAAAAAATATAATTTTAAACCGAGAATACCTACAGATTTGTACGGAACCCTCGGTGCGCGAGTCCGACTCGCACTTGGCCGGTTTTTTTAAGGAAGTCGGTTGTTTTTTTTTGTAAAAAGTTTTTATTTTTTAACTTTTTAGTTGTGGTAGATACTCCGCACTAATCGAATCGCGTTATTCGTTCATTTGTCGCGGAAATACGTAATGCAAATTTAAGACTTATATGGTTTTCACATGGACCCTATTATCCAAATGGAACCAAATTAAAATGGAACCATTCGGGAAGCACCAGCTTTCAAATAAAAAAAGAATCATCAAAATCGGTTCACCCAGTCAAAAGATATGAGGTAAAAAACGTTTAAAAAAAAAATACAGTCGAATTGATAACCTCCTCCTTTTTTTGAAGTCGGTTAAAAAGTAGAAAATAATGGAAAAGAAGCGTGGGGTGCTTTTTAAGGTATTTTTATTGATAGCAGGCACCCTACGCTTTCATCATTTATGTTCTGTACCGTCTGATACGTAAACATTATTAACAGGATATTTCATAATTCCAATGCATTATTTATTTTCCCTGTTATTTTAATTATTGGTAAGAATTGTTTAATCACGCCTGCAGTTATATTATGTTTGAGACATTGAGTGGACAGCCTTTGTAAGACGACTAAAATGTCACGGTTTATACTTAAACACATAAGATATACAATGGGATAACGTTAACGCCGTAATTATATTGTCAGCTTTATTTATATGAATGTGCGCGAAGATATAGACCAAACGAAGAAGAAATAGTGAAATAAGTCATTGCTGTGAGTGAGACATTGAAGATGATTACTTGTGATGAACGTACGAATTATGGCTATACAATGTATAGTATAATATTCAACGATTAACAAGCCATAAAGCCAATTGTGACCAATTAGTTCTCATCGCAGATTATGTAGGTATATATTTGGATTCAGTAAATACTATATTAGCCTCGTTATTGTACAATCACCAATCCCTTCAGAAAGGTTAATGATTATTTCAATTAAATTTCTTAGAACAAAACAATTCATAAGCAAGTCGCTTATTTAGCGGAATAGTAGTAGTTATTCACGGATTAAGGTAATCTTTAGATCCTGTCTAATTGACCGAATAAAGGGCTACAGTATAATTCATATCTCAAATTTTGGGACTTATGTATATCTAGAACAAACATAACATAGCGCCTGTAATCCCTGAAAGGTCAGACAAAGGTATACTTATAATACACCCATATTTAGGCAGTTATGATCTCAGAATCAGCCTTTCATGTTCCCAGTGCTGGGATACAGGCCACCTCTCGATGACAGGAAGAAGCTGGGTAAGGCTAGAGCAAACGCCCGGGTGTTTCCATTGCAAGGATCGTCTCGAGAACATGGTGGAGCATACGGTGGAGGTGTGCCCTGCCTGGACGAAGCATCCCCGTATCCTCATGGAGGCGATCGGTGGCGGCGACCTCTCACATCCGGCCCTGGTACAAGCCATGTTACCGAGCGAGAGGGCATGGGAACCCATCACCTCCTTGTGCGAAGCAATAATGCTCGTGAAGGAGGAGGCGGAGCACGTGAGGAAGAGATAACCTATGTGCCCTCACGCACCTAGCCGCCGCAGGAGGAGACGCCCGGGTGTCGTGAGTCGATTGTGGACTCCCGGCCACCGTAGGCGCGGGCTTGCGGGCGTCGAGCAATTAGTAGCTCGCCGCCCGGTAAGGAATAGGCCGTCGTCGACAGCGCGTAGTGTTCCACGCGCGTCACAAAGAGATGGCAGCAGTATTGAAGGGATTCACTAGGACCGATGCCTGCCAGGGTGCGAGATTTGTTCGCAAGAGATACCGTGGCCCTGGCATATAGGCAACTGAAGGACCACAGGTCGGTTTTATTCAGTAAAAGTCTGACACGCCCTTCCGCTCCACCCAGAGCGGGAGACGTAATTTGATGATTTACCACCCACAAAAAAAAAATACCCAGTGTGAGTTGGTAGATGACACATCTTTTCGAAATTTTGTTGCGAAAATATTCCAAATTCTTCACGACGTTTTCCTTCACCGTTTTGAGAGCAATGTGGTAAAGAAATAATTTACACAAAGTAAAGTGCCTGCTTGGGTTCAAGCCCATGACCTTAGTCAAATGTAATCGGAGTTAGCCTATTGGCAATAATCGCGTGCAAATGGGGACTCCAGGGTTTTATATTATTAGGTATTATTTATTCATAATCCAATAATAATGTACTCATTAGGCACACAATTATAAAAACAACACACATACAAATTTAGAATTAAAATCAAAATTAAATAAAATAATTATTAAATAATTAATTCCAAAATCCTATAAAATCCAATATATATTGTACTAGCTTCTGCCCGCGACTTCGTCCGCATTAAATTTCTTGTTCCCTCAACCCTTCCCGTTGCGTCGAATCACCTACCCGTGCGATTTTCCTCGTTTTTGCAACAGTTTTCATTACTGCACCGCTCCTCTTGATTGTAGCGTGATGTTATATAGCCTATAGACTTTCTCGATAAATAGGCTACCTAACACAAATATAATTTTCAATTCGGATTAGTAGCTCCTGAGATTAGCGCGTTTAATCAAACAAACATACAAACAAACAAACTCTTCAGCTTTATAATATTAGTAGAGATTTATATATTTAATATGTTTGGGTGACTTACAGCTAAAACTAACACAGTACAATTTATGTAGAACTTTGCCCACTATTATTTAACCCACGATCCGATATCGGATTGCCAGTTCCATAGAGGATTGACAGTTTGTTCTATCTAAAATATCGTGGTATTTCAGGGAAGCGAAATTTTCAATAGTCGATACGTATTTCAAATAGTAGATAAACTAGCTTTTATTTTAGCTTACCGAAAAAAAAATATCCGCTGAATCTGCTGGATACGGGAAGCAAAGACCCGGTCAAAGTGGCGGAGCTTGAGGGAGGCCTATGTCCAGCAGTGGACGTCTTTCGTCTGAAATAATGATGATGATGATGATGAAAAAAAACTATTATTTATGAACGTTATACCAGATTCAAAGTACCCAATTAGGAATGTGTAACTAATTGTTGGCTATTAAAATTGATGCATATCAAAATTGGTAAATGTTCCAAAATTCTAATAAAATTATTCATAAACGTTAGTTACTAAGTCCATCGCCTAAGCATTACCCTGCCACTGTATACTGTGTACACTAAGTAACGTTTATGAGCCTCGGCCAAGATGATGAATGAACATCATCAACTTATGCCACACAGATTTATCCTGGTTCAGACGATTGATGCGTGTAAATATAGGTAAAATGTATATAAGTAGCTGGATATTATGGATACGGCACATATGAGAAATATGTGGTCAAATATTAGTCGCTAATCATCCTTGTACTAATCATACTGTGCTAAGAGTGACAAAAAAAATATCATCATTCCCATACATATCTTCAATACCTGTATTGTGTCAACTGAAATAAATGAGACGGCAAATTATTATTTTTTTGAAATAACGAGGTTGGTCTTTCTTCACCCAGCTGTGGATTCATGTCATGTCAAGTAAAATGCCTATCAGGCTCCGAATCTACGACCGAAGTCGTCAGTCACGGCTGTTACCACTGGGCCAACACTGCTCTGGCTAAAGGAAAAATTGTGAGGGCTCCAGCACCTTCTAGAACCAAAAATACGAAGACATTTGACAACTAGCAGCCCGCACTGGGCCCGCGTGGTGGATAATGGCCCATTCTCTCTCACACAGATGAAGCCTGTGTTTTAGCAGTGGAGACATTCTAAGCTGATTATACTTACCCAGCGCTGGGCACGCCACAATTGCGGCGGTAAATCCCCTTTTTGAGGAGTGGATAGAGAGGCACCACGGCATCCTCACCTTCCGCCTGACGCAGCTTCTCACCGGGCATGGGTGCTTTGGTGGGTTCCTGTTATATATTATATTATAGGATAAAGCGGGAGGAAACGCCTGGGTGTTTCCATTGTGAGGATCGTCTAGAGGACACGGTGGAGCACCGCCGTGTCCTCGTGGAGGCGATCGGCGGCGGCGACCTCTCGCGTCCGGCCCTGGTGCGAGCCATGGTACGGAGTGAGAGGGCATGGGAAGCCGTCACCTCCTTCTGCGAAGCAGTAATGCTCGCGAAGGAGGAGGCGGGGTGCGTGAGGGAGTGGCAGTCTCTGTGCCTTCACGCCCCTAGCCGCCGCAGGAGGAGACGCCTCGGGTGTCGGGAGTCGATAGCGGACTCCCGGCCACCGTAGGCGCGAACTTGCGGGTGGCGAACAATGGGTAGCTCGCCGCCCGGTAAGGATCAGGCTCGGGTCGACGGCGCGTAGTGTCCCACGCGCGCCTCAAAGAGATGTCAGCAATACTGAATGAATGGGTCTGCTAGGACCGATGCCTGCCAGGGTTGCGAGATTGTTCGAAAGAGATACCGTGACCCTGGCACATGGGCGACTGAAGGAACACGGGTTTAGTCAGTAAAAGTCTTACACGCCCTCCCGCTCCGCCCAGAGCGGGAGAAGTCATTTGATGATTTCCCATCCAAAAAAAAAAAAAAAGTTGATTATACTTAAGTTACGATTTTGACTATACTTAAGTTACCAGAATAAATTACTTTCTAATACATTGTGTATACAACGTAGGAGACTAACAAAACAACTTGTATCAGCATTCAAACTTGGCGAGGTGTCACCTACAAAATCTCTTGGCACACAAACCAACTAAAAACGAACAAACCAACTAAAAACGTTTTTATTTTCGTTTTAAATGTACTGAAACTAATAGAAAGTGGAACCTGTATAAGAACATTTGTATGCTGATTGGGTACTTCGACTAAAAAGTAGGGTATCAGCTGCCTGTGTTACTAAATGGTACTTTTTAGTACCATTGTGTACTATTTAACTGTCTTTTGTACTATTATTGAGGTCATTCGGTTGTTCTGTATTCGTTTGAACTCTTTTAAGAGAATTTAGCAAACGATTTTACGATGTACTTGACATTGCTTCGTTAGCATATTTTTTCTCTCTTTTGTTTAATTTAACCTTCCTTTGACTTTGTATTGAAAGTATTTTATATTGGTGTTTTATTTTGTTGTTGTGTTGTCAAAAAACCAGTAGCGACCAACAACTTTTGTTTGCAATGCAATCCATATCAAAGCACAAAAGCCAAAAAGACTACATTGTTAGCTTTTGTAGATAAAAGTTAGCTCTGCTAGTTTTACCTACAACAATATAAAACAATCGTGAACAATATTTTTGAAAAAGAAAAATCTTCTAAAACTTCCTTTGAAACTCAGAACGATTTTTCACGGAGGTCTTGATATTATAGGATCAAAATCGTCAACAGCTTTCACTAAAAGGTAATTCCAAAAATGGTAGCGCGTAGCCACGCGTAGTCCACCGATAATCTGCTACGGACGCGTAGCCACCGTAGCAACTACAGCTACGCCGTAGCCACAGCGTAGTACGATTTTATACAACAAATTAATTTCTAATATCTGGTTGACCGAGCTTTGCTCGGTATTTTTTGATAAATTGTGTTTAAAATAATAAGTTTATGTTCAAGTTGATTATCGATAAAGTTGGTCATTGAAAACACGAATAAAACAACATTTTATAAAAATGAATCCAAGCTAGATCGATTTATCGCCCCCGAAACCCCCTGTATACTAAATTTCATGAAAATCGTTGGAGCCGTGTCTGAGATTCAGATTATATATATATATACATATATACAAGAATTGCTCGTTTAAAGGTATAAGATTTCAATATCGGATCTGAAATCACAGAACCATGTCTAATGAAAACAGGTATTTCAATTCCGAAATAATATCTTTGTAGTCGAATATTAATCAAAACATTTAGTAATTTATGCGAGTCTGGATTTTATTTCTAACAAATTATATTCAAAAAGTGATTACATATAAAAGTTAGTACTTTATATAAGCGGGGTAGTTCCGTTTATTTGAATAAAATAAACACTCATTATTTATTAATCCCTAAATCCAATTGAACTGGCTATTATCACACAATAATAAGGGATCATCATGAATGTAACAGCGCATTATAAACTATGTGTCCCAAAAATACCTTTATTTTCTGTACAGTTAATAGCAAAACCATTATGTATATAGTTTACAGTACGATCACAAAATACATTATTATAACCGTTCTGCTTTTGAAATACAACTGATTAATTCTATTTTATTTAGAATGCTTAATCTTGACAAGAGATATTCTTCTTATTTTTCTCTAATGTCATCATTTACTTTCATAATTTATCTTATCGTATTTAAACCTAGTTATATGTGCATGTTGTCACCTGCTATTGAAGAAGCGCACGTAAATTAATCTTCTTATTGCTACTTCTTACATAATTCACAATTTAAAGTGAATATTTGCGCGTTCTTTGTCGATCGTAAATAACAAAATAAAAATATCGCACGTAAAGATAATTTACATTTTGTTTCCATTGCGTTAAAGATTTTACGTTACGGAATTTCACTGAGCCAAATCGACATGCGGACATTTAAAATTATAAATAATTTAGCACATCAATTACCTTCAATTTTCTACTAATTACTTACACAATAGTGGCATTATATTTTCATCAATTTCTCACTAAAACCTTAACATTCAGAGGTTTCATAACATCGGATATCCAATTTTAGCAACATAATATTGTGGTTTCCCTTGTTAAGCTTAAATTCTGCACCCTCGCAAGCAATTACATTATTTATTCAAGCAGTGTTAAAGCCTAAAATCCTATGCATCATCTCAGTCACGGGCCGAAATATTTCTAATAGGCATAAAGCTTTGAGGCGACCGACGCGTTTTGGTCTAAATATGTGCTTAATAAATCATATTTATGAGGAATTTTGCATTTAACTGTTTTAGAGTAATAATGAAGTGTAAATGTGTTGTGCGAGTTATTAGTTAAGTTGTAAGTACTAGGAACTGGGATTAGATTGTAAGTTAGTGTATGATTGATGCAGGACTAAGTTTAGTTTATAAAGGGGATGTGAGATAGTTTAGAGTTTGGAGGAAGTGATATTATAATCTCTAGTGATGTGTGTGATGGGGGAAGGGTAAATTCATAATGCTTTAATATATCTTAGGAAAACCAAAACACCGTTATCTGATCCCAAACTAGGCAGAGCCTGTACTATGGCAACCAGACAACTGATTAATATATTTATATATTTCTAAATACCTACATATTATAGACAAATTACAGCCAGACACAGAACAAATGATTGTGCTCATCACACAAAGATTTGTTCTGGGTGGGAATCGAACCCACGACCTCAGTCTTAGCAGTCAGGGTCACTAACCACTAGACTAACAGGCCAGTCAATCAGGTCAGTCTTTATGCGTCATCAAAGTCGGCGGGCGGCGGGCGCGATTTTGTTATACTAGATCTTCAACGATCAAACTACTTAGCGTCGAGATTTGATTATCGAACAACGTGTGTTATTTGACGCGCTGAGATGCATTCTATTGAATTTTCTACGTTCAGTTGAGGTAATATTTAGAGTTCAAAATCGTGCCGCAATATTGTTATATCTATTCGAACGTCGACATTCCTGCAACTTTTATTGATAAAAATTTGACGCAGAGCTGATGTTAGGGACAGTGGCTTACACACAGTAATCAGCGATTGTGAGCTTTTCTATGCTCTAAGCATCAGTATATTAGACACACGGATGAAACGACCGTCGAAAAAATTTTGAAAGATTTTGTTTTTGTTCCTTTAGTACCACCCGCTGCAGTTGCAGACTCTCCTACAAAAGAAAAAAAAAACTCTTTATTGGAAAAATTTCTCTATTACCATTTATAAAACTTACTTAAACATACGCTACTTAACTTTTTAATAAAAGAAAAACCAATACAATTCCCGGCTAAAATTTTCACCACGAAAACACTTAGGCCCCCAAAAATATTGAACAGATGCACCATAAAATAATAATCAGCAAAAACTTCCGGCTACCCTCAGTAATTTTCAATATGGCGATGCAACATTTACGAAGCATATCAAGATATCGCCCACAATCATCCCCAGTTGAAAATCTTACGGGGGTGTAAAACATAACCTTTATTATTACCCATGTTTGACGAAGAATAAAGGGTGAATTGAAGAGGCCCACTCGGGGTTTGTAGACGTGAAATATTTTATTTTCGTACCTTAGATCTCCGTCATTTATTTCACGAATTGAATTAATATTCTATTGTTTTAATGGGTACGCTTACTTACCGATTGGTTCCATATAAATTAATTTGGTCACATTCTGTTCAGTGGTTTTTTAGTTAGCTTCCATAATACGTATTTTTTCCACTTAGTGTTAATACTGTGTTGATGATGTTTTAATAATAATAACAACTTCGTGATGATTTACGATTTTGTGTGACACAACGAAAAAAGTGAAAAATAAAAGCTGTATTCCAAAAAAAAAAAATAAGAAGAAAGTAACTGCAATTTCTGATGCCGGTGGCAAAACCGAAAATAAGAAAACAAAGACACTGACTTCCGAAATTACAATTATTTTGTACTAGCTTTTGCCAGCGGTTTCGCCCGCGTGGAGGATGGAAATTACCCCGCGGGAACGCACTACCGGGATAAAAATTACACAATGTATTAATCCAGGTTATAAACTATCTCATCTAAATCCAATCAGTCGTTTTTGCTTGAAAGAGTAACAAAGATCCATACTCACAAACTCCCACATTTATAATATTAGTTATTTTGTATTATTTTCTTTTTTTAGTAATCTCAGATCAAAATGAACTTGAGAGAAAGATTTATTTTATTTCAATACAATTTCTCCTGATGTGGGCGTGTTTACAGATACAAGATAAAAAATATTTATTTACAGACGATATAAAAAAGGTTACCGTTAGAACTGTGACCTTTGTCACAAAAATGCCAAATGGTGAGCCAGTAGTCTGTGTATACATTAAAATATTATTGAGTAGGTTGCTGGGTAAATGTCCACAAATCGCGATACGGAAATAGACGTCCGGTGTAATCTATACAGTCAGACTCGTTACCATAGTTAAGATCGGTAAATATATTACCTAGGGTTAGAATGTTTACCCTAAATAATTCATTTTTATGCAAAGCAATGTTGGCTTTGGCTAAAACAGCTATGCATTGATGAAAACCTGCCTAATATTATTAATAATAAAATAATAAAACATTTATTGTCAGGTTACAATGACCCATAGATATATACCTTACAAACTAACATACATAAGTATAATACAAAACTTGTGTTAATAATTAAATCTTAAACTATGTTAGTAACACTTCACTTCACTAGCTTGTCCGTGAGCTGTCCTGTGGTACTTGTCCGCGGAAGCGACGGAACACCACGTCCTGTGGCCAAAAGTCTTCGTCCATGACAACAGGCAGATAACAATTCGGTACACGCACCACAAACGCCTTGAAGTTGACGTTGCGGTGTGACTCCAGTAACTGTACCCTCGGCATGTACTTCGTCTTCTGGCGTACGTACTCCACAATATCTTCCGCCTTAGTGGTGTAGTGTAGGCGGGAAATGTACACGGGAGTGTTGGGCTTAGCAGCGCGCAAGCTGACTTCGGGCTTCGCAGCAGCTTTCCCGCAGCGGTTCTTGTTGGCTCTCAAACGGTGCTTCCTCCTTTGCACCGTCACGAAACCCTCATCATCTGACTTAGGTTTAGGAGCGCCTGGGGCACTCGCAGAGACGCTAGTGAAATCCTTTTGTGAGGATTAATGTTCAAGTATCTCTGCCTGTTGGCTTTTCACGCCTAAACTATTGAGCTGATCATTATGAAACTTTACAGATATATATTTTTGCCTGAGACATGGAGAAACCTAATAAATATAGGTAACTTTTCATCCTGGATCATCATAATCGCAATATTCCTACACTCATCCCAATTTAATTGAGGTCGGTGCAATTTGTCTTTTTCTTATACACTTATCTATTAGTCGTTATCTCGGTATTCACTCCCTTTTTTTTGTGGGTGGGAAATCATAAAATCCCGTGTCCTGCTCTTGGGTGGAGCGGGAGGTCGTGTCAGACTTTTACTGACTAAAACCCACCAGTGTTCCTTCAGTTGCCCGTGTGCTAGGGCCACAGTATCTCTTTCGAACAAATCTCGCGAATAGTCACCGCCTTTCTATTCATATGTATATTCACACAGTCCATTCATCGTTTATTTGGTCTCCTCCTACTCTTATAGCCTTCAAAATTTTCACAAAAAATTCACATCTTGGATATTTGTATATAAAAAAAATTGTTAAAATTCAAAACAAATGCAGGCAAAATCTCGACCAACAGTATGTTAAGTATTGATAACCGCTTGAAACCCGAGCGCGCATCTTCTTATCTTGTCACGGGCCTTTGGGTCATAAAAAACGATGACGCGACACGCGCGCCATATGGCTGAGCGCACAAAAGATTTTTTGTTACCGAGAACGGTAATACGAGCCACCTTGAGTGTTGTTTTTGTTCAAGTATATGAATGGGTCTTTCAAATAGTGATAAGCGCTTCAAAGTCACTTAGAGGCTTTTGATTGCCATCAAAATTCTCACACAAAATTCACATCCTGGATATTTGTATACATATAAAAAAATGTTGAAATTCAAAACAAATGCAGGCAAAATCGCGAGCAACAGTATGTTAAGTATTGATAAAGACATGAAGTACATGCCACATCCAGTCTTTGTCACATCCATGTACAAAAATGTTCTACCTCACTCGAAACAACATGCTCAGCTCTCTCAAGGGATGGTTTAGGTGTTCTCATATAACACCGATGGGTTATTATGAATCACAATGAGCCATAGACGAGTGAAAAATTTATAAGCCCTTTTAGCAATCTCTTTTTTGTTCTTTGAAAAACAACCCCTGTAAGTTCTTTTGAGGTTTATGGCGAATTGTGAAAGGTATTTTATAGGGGTGAGAGAAAGGTATTTTGGCAGAGATTGTGTGGTTGAGTGATTACTTGTACCTATACCTTATTTCAACATGATTATGTAAGCAATATCCTCCCATACCAATTAAAACCGTAATTTGAAATCAATATTTTTAAAGAATTACGGTGGAGTATCTTGCTGGTTCTTCCCCATAGATAACGATGAATTGGAACCGTGCACTCAATTTCTGACGTTTCTTAAGTGCCCATGTAGGTTTATTGTGAAACAAAATATTTTGATTTGATTTCAATACTCTATAATAATATTTTCATTTAGCGTGTCTGTAAATTTCTTGCCCATTCTTCTCCATGGGAACCTTCTACGCTTTCAAATGGGAAAATAGCTTTACGTTCTTGATTATCCAACTTTATTGGGTTTTCAAATGTGCTTGACGTTGGATTCATAGGAATGTTACTTGTATATTTTTTTTTTATAATTCCTTTGTACCTATATACTCAAACCTGACAGTCGGAGTAAAGAATTTTAGTAAATCATATGGATAAATAATCCATTGCGTGGAAACAGAAATAGCTGCATCTGAATCAAACGAGATCAAACAGAAAATCAATTTCGGGAGGTTTCCTTTTGAAACTAAAGATTTTGTCAAAGATTTTAGTATTCAATTGAAAGTTGCCAAGCAGATGACAGCCTTTGGTGTTCAGCTCACTGTGAATACTAAAGCTTATATCTACTAAAGCTGGCTTATACAAAATAAACATACTGTGAAAGCTCTCCAGTCCACCGGCCATGATAAACATATATATTTTAGCAAAATTTCTTCTGCAAACGACTGAAAAGAAAAACATGCATAATATTTTTCTTTAAATTAAAACAATAAGATTTTTTTTATGAAATTATTAAAAAAGTAAATAATAAAGTTTATTTCTTTCTTTGCAGGTTTAATACCTTGAACAGCGTGGAGAAAATATAGGTAAGAGTCAAGTATACAGTTATTAAAATTATGTAAACGTGTCTTTTGTACGAATACATTTTATTCACAACAACATTGCATCATAAAACATACACTACTGCAAATACCTAACACTCTATACTGTGTTTTTTTTGTATTTGATTGATTCACGTAACATTCGCAACGGTACCATAACAGCTGAAACGCTCCCGAATATGCTAAATTACAAAATGAATATAGCTGTGTTTACTTTATGATGATTATTAACTGTGGCTCATCGCAGAAATTCGGCTTTCTGTCTTCAGTATTTTTCAAGTTTTCTTTTTAATCCAGTCACTAATTTCATAATTTAACAAACAGGACACTTATAGTTATACTTCGCAAACACAATACAAGATGACAGCACGAAACATTCTCATAGAATTCAATTTATGAAACCATATCTAACGTATCACAGAGGTAAGTCCAAAAACGAAACTCACCAACATTAATATTCCGAACAACCTCCCAAAATTTAAAAATAAACGTCTGCTCACATCTTACCATTAAACAATTACACAGTTACTGCTCGATTTCGGTTACCACGTCCCTCGTATTATCCGGCACAGTAATAGCAGTTTCTAATACAAAATTGATTTCGGCTGAGCGCGCAACGTTCAAACCTTCTGATTTTGGACGTCATCCAACGCCAATACTGCACGCGTTGACTTTTTCCGTTCGTGACACACATTTTTATGACGATTCCTGACATCGTAGAATTTTCTGGAATTTGCTTATCATATTTTTGTGGTATCTTTAGGTCGATAAAAGATCTGGGTGGGCGATTCAATGTGGCTTCAGTTGCAAAGTATTTTTCAAAGTAACAACAAAACTAGTAAACGTCGACAACCGTGTTTTCTGTACGGACGCACAAAGTCTTTTAACTAGAACAGCTATACGACCATAAAAAAGGTTGTTTGCAAAAACCAATAGTTTAGCTAATACTGCACCGATATTACCGTTTCCAGTGTATCCAGAAAATTGAAAAAAATGCATATATTCCAAAACTTTGCGATGCGTTGTATTCTAACCGTTTCGAAAAAACTTCTATCTTTAATTATTAATGATTTTGACATAGTTAACGATGGTATTGACGCTTTTAATGGTAATTTTGACATTATTTTGACATATTTACAGTACGTTTCTGTGCGTATTTAATATCTTTAGTCAATAAATTTACAGAATCGACACATTAACAAAATATGTACATTTAATGCGGGATCTTGAAGTTGTCTTTGTCGGATCTAAAATTCCTTATTACTATAACCACCCCTTCAACCCTTGAACCATGTTCCTCTCTTCATATTTCATCGGTTGCCTTGATATATACGTAACGACATTACCGTCCAATCTTCATGTTTATTTATTAGGGTTTAGCCTACCAACTATTTTTACGCAAGTACGGTCAGCCAAGAAAGTGGTGTACCAGTTTTGATTTAGTTTCCCGGTCATCGAAAATTACAGCAAGGTTCGTTATAAAAAGATATTACTGAAAGAGACAACATTATCATGACGTAAACCTATGTATTTAGTATTCATACGTCATATGTCACATATAAGTACATGACATTTTAACCTTTAGTATAAATGAAAAGGATGTTTCCAAACAAAAGTAATAAAAACTATTTAAATAGACAAACGAGTTCCATTTGAAAAAGAAAACTGACAATTGACATTTTGTCAAATATATGCAAAAAATCGATATATTTTCCGTGTTATTTTTCAATCAACTGCATATAAAATCATCTCAATGCCTGCCAACTTGACCATTGCCGAAAGAGCACAAATAATTGCCCAATTTAATGAGGGAAGCAGTATCAGTGCGATATCCCGGAATTTGAATATATCGAGGCGTTCTGTCCGCTTTTGGATTCGTCGTGAAGGAGAGGAGGGAAGTTTGTTGGATCACAGAAGAAGTGGTCGCCGGCCTGCACTCTCCAATAACGATAGAGAATTCATGAGACGGGAATATGAAATCAATGGTTTTAAGCCCACAAAACATTTTGCGGAGATGTTCGATGTGAGTGCCCAAACAATAAGGAATCATCTACATTACATGGGGTTGGGGTCAAGAAAATATATTTGACGGATGCTCACAGACTTGCTCGTCTGAACTTCGCCAGAGAGCACTTAGACTTTGATTGGTCTAATACAGTGTTTTGTGATGAAAAAACCTTCAAATCCAGTCAGCATGGACGTCTTCACCTTTGGCGATATAATTCAACACGGTATAAAGATGATCATGTAATCCCAAATAGAGAATCAGGTCGAATTTCCGTAAATATTTGGGGCTGGATGAGTGCGGATGGTGTAGGAGAATTGTGTTCTCTACCTCCTCGAGCGACGACTGTAAATTATATCGACGTGCTTCAGAATGCAATGCTACCGACAGTCCGTAATGTTTACCCGGAGAACGAAGTGCCACAATTTGATTTTGTTCAAGATAATTGTTCAATTCATAATGCGAGGATCGTAAGAGCCTGGTTTCGTTCACACACTGACGTAAGGGTAATTTAGTGGCCCTCAAGATCGCCGGACCTCAACCCGATAGAAAATCTTTGGGGCCTTATGGTCCAACGATGGTCGCATCAAAATGAAAGAACCAAACAAGCTCTTATTAGTCACTGTAATTATATTCGGGAGGAAATGCGGGGAACCGATATTTGCTCACGGCTTGTTGGTTCAATGAGGTCTCGTCTTTTAGAGGTTATAGAGGCCAACGGCGGTTACACCCGTTTCTAATTTTTAAAAATTTTCAATATCTTCTAAATATTACTATATATGCTATGTTTTTGTTTGTTATAAGTATTTTAAAATTGATTGTAGAAATTTAATAAAAGGATAAATCTATTTTTAGCTTGTTTTTTATTGATATTGTAATTACAAGTTTACAGAAATTGTAGGTTTGTGGATTCGCCTTGTGCCTTTACAATTTTACGTAATTTGTTGATTACAATTCTGAATTTGTAGATACAATTTTGTCATCAAAATCTACAGACCCCCGCCGTTGATTTTTCGACGTCATTGGTTCCATCAAGTTCAAACTAAGAACAGCTGTCACGTTACAAACAGTAATAGTCGTTATCAATAATCAGATAAAGACAGCAATAGAAGTTGTCAGATCGATCTGCAAGCGAAACTAATCTTTATCACCTATGAATCTGCAAGCGATATTCAACCTTAGGGTGGTACACCACTTTCTTGGCCGACTGTACATACATTTCGATTTTGATAGGTTGACATAAATTTAGTTTATGGTTTGTTTGGTGTTTCCATTCGGATGTCTGTTTTGTAAACAGTCGTCTGTTATACGATTGAAATGCAATGCGGTTCATGTTAATTTTGAACAAACAAACGGGGAGTATAAATGTACAAGACGGCGGAGGCTACGCAACGGTACCATAGCAGCTTAAGAAACGCTCCCGAATATGCTAAATTACGAAATGAATGTAGCTATGTTTACTTTTTGCTGATTATTAACTATGGTTCATTGCAGAAATTCGTCTTTCTGTCTTTGTAAATGTATTTATCAATATGACTATAATATCAGAATTACATAAAAGTTATGTTAATAATTCAAGTCTTGACTCATATCGAGACATGAGCGAACCACAAAATCGAGGCAAAATAACAAATATAACATCTGGAATTAGAAAAAATAAAAACTTTTTACAAGAAAAAAAAAACAACCAACTTCCTTAAAAAACACAAAAAAGTCAAAAATAACTTTAATTTCGAAAGTCGGTGTCTTAGGATCTGTATTCAAGGTTTTTTTTTGCCACTGACTTCCGAAATTATTTTTGACTTTGTAGTGTTTTTTTTTAAGAAAGTCGGTTGTTTTTTTTTTGTAAAAGGTTTTTATTTTTAAATTTTTAGTAACGGTAGATACTCCGCACTAATCAAATCGCGTTATTCGTTCATTTGTCGCGCAAACACTTAATGCAAATTTAAGACTTATATGGTTTTCACATAGACTCCATTGTCCGAATGGAACCAAATGAAAATGGGACCATCCGGAAAGCATCAGGTTTCAAATAAAAAAAGTATCATCAAAATCGGTTCACCCAGTCAAAAGGTATGAGGTAACAAACATGAAGTAAAAATACAGTCGAATTGATAACCTCCTTCTTTTTTTGAAGTCGGTTAAAAAGGTACTACTTAGCATTTTCCTAACCTACTAAGTGCATTTAGTTATATACTAGTGATCGCCCATTGGTCGAAATTCGACCGTACTTCATTTGAATAGAAATACAATATTAAATGAAAAAATATAGATAGTAATAAATATAAAAAAATAATATGGTTATATTTGACATTCAGTAACACTATAGACAAATTGTTGACGCTGTACTACTGTGGAGAGGGTTCGCTGGCGGGATGGTGATGGCCAGGACCAGGACGTAGGTGTAATGAGTAAAGAATACTTCTTCAGGACTCTCTTTTTTATTTTCTTAATACTTCTTAACTGCTGGATATGGAACAATATGGAATGAATTATCACAGAAAGCTCTGTTTTTATAGAATTGTCCCTATTATTTTTAATAGCTTCTGCCCGCGACTTCGTCCGCGTCAAATTTTCGCTCCCCTTCCCGTCGCGTCGAATTGCCTGCCAGTTTTCATCCATTTTTCGTTTGCTACTCAACTCCTTTTGACCGTAGCGTAATGTTATATAGCCTATAGCCTTCCTCAATAAATAGGCTACCCAAAACAAAAAGAATTTTTCAATTCCAAACAGCCGTTCCTGAGATTAGCGCGTTCAATCAAACAAACAAACATACAAACAAACAAACAAACAAACTCTTCAGCTTTATAATATTAAAGTATAGATTAATTATGACGGTTCCAAATGTCATAATTATAACCAGCCTGTACAATCTATGACCAGCCTGTACAATCGTGAGGCAAACAACCTCTACAGAAACGCACACGACGCTAAGTTTTGTAAGGGAAACTTACTAATGCCATACTTGACACTCTCCATAAAACCACAAAAAATATTTATTTTATATCTAAACTAAATTCCTATCGTCACTAATACAAATAATATTAAGACAAATATTCTCGATATGATCATAGATTTTAAAAATGAAATAGGTTATATATCCATAAAATTAATTTATTACCTATGGTTATACTTGACATTCAGTAAGACTCAGGCTTTCCAACTTAGGGGTTTTTCCAAATTTAGGGGGTAAATAAGAGGATCGAGATTTTTTAGGGGCGTTCCATTTTTAGGGGTATTCTTAGGGATTTTTTGCCATCTTACATTTCTCATTGTGTTTTTGATTACAATAAAAGTATTAGCGACTTCTAGTACGGTTTCTTGATACTAAGAATGCAGAGTGAATGATTAACAAATGTGGCGTAATAAATATAGACAAATATTACTACTGTGTGCCGGTCTATGATTACTGAATGTTCGTTGGTTATTTTCATTATAATTTTTTTGCGGATTTTTTTAGTAATTGTGGCATGTTTAGGGGTTTTTAACTTAAGCTTTAGGGGTAAATATTTCTGGGTTTTGGTAACACTACACAAAATAATAAAGACAGATTTGGACCATAAACAAAAGAATTTCTATGCATGTGTGTATTAGATACACGGTAATGAACAGTAGTTTGTGTAACGTGTTATTTATTGAAAATAATGTACCTATTTTAACTCATAATTAAAAAAAAATATTAGCATTCGTCACTTCTTCTCTGTATAAACTATAAGTGTGCGAAATTTCATACTCCTCCGTCCGCCCAATTTTCGTAAAAAGGGATCCAAAGTTTTCGCTTCACGTATTAATATATAGATAATGTGGTAGTATCATTTACATATCTTAAATACTGTATAGGTATCGTTAGTCTATGTGTGTTACGACATAACATATCATCATAATTATTTCAAGACATCCATTTCCGGCCATAGGTCTCTCTCAAGCTCCGCCACTTTGACCAGTTCTGTGCTTATCACATCCAGCAGATCCGAGAAACACCGCACATAAAACATACTTAAACATAATACATAGATAAATTTCTTTCTTATCCCCTAAATAATAGCTCCCGTTTTGGTACCATGCCGTACATTGCTTGATTGTCTCTTTCAGATTCAGATAACTTTATTTGCTCAAACACGTGTTTACATACAATTAATAACAGAATATGCATGCATGGTGTTATACGTACAAACAGTTGTGCAACATGTTTACCATATTATCATGGTGTGCAAATATTAATTATGCAAATTAAATTATTACAAATAAAGAATTAAATATAATAGGAACATTACTGAACATGGGCAATAGGTACTGACATAAGTAAATTAATTAATTTAGATTGATTAATTACATAATTAATTAGAACTAGGAGTTAAATACAATAAATTTTTCAATATTCAATGTCAAAAATAAGCATAATTATGTCAACGTAAGCAAAATATTAAATAGAAACATCATTATCAAAATCATTATTACAATACATATATTTAACATTCAATTACTTTAAAAAATATCTTGTCAATGTAAACATGATTCATTTAAAAATTCATAAACATCATAGTATGCTTTACTAGCTAAAAAAGATTTTAATTTTCTTTTAAATGTTACAACGCTTAGCTCTTTCCATGTATTAGGAAGCTTATTGTAAATAATAGGAGCCATACAAAAAACACTCTTGCGCATAAGTGCAGTCCGGGACCAATGTTGACAGAGTTGACTGTTATCCCGTCTATTTCTAGGAAACCGGTCTGCCATGCGGGGAAATAACTTAGGATTAGATTCTTGACTCTTGTAAGAGAGGGCGAGCTTATTGCCACTAACAGAACGTAAACCCAGATTCCGGCTATTAAAAAAATCCTAATGGAAACCCTGATACCACTTTTTATCGGACCTGATAATCGAACCTTTTATTGAACAGTAGAACGACCATTAGACCATTAGACGAGAAATACAGAATGAGAAATTTTTATATTGAAATATAAATCTAATTTTATTAATTTGAACAAAGAAAAAATTGACACGTATAAACATCAATCTCACGAATAAATTAATAAAAATAATTAAATTATGGCGTGATAACAATAATATTTTTACATAAATCAAAAATACTCAAACATCTTCTAACAAAAAACCATTCAAGAAAATGAGTATAAAAATAATGTGAAGCCTTAAATACACTGAAAGTCTACCGCCACTATATAAACAGCATTGTAAGTTTCAATGGATATCATTTCCCGGGGCAAACATGGCCTTTATTGCTTTGATCTTCACGCCACTGCGAGCTATAATTACGAGGAACATGGATGCGGCAGTAAAATGTTTTGAAACGTTGATAGTAGAAATAAAAGAAATAAAGATCAGGGTTTATATTTCTTGTACTAAACTCTTGATTCAATATTTTTGCTGATTATATCACTATACTATCTCATCACCCATACGCAGCTAATCCTCTAGGTACGATTCTCTTTCCACCATTTCCTGTCATTCAAGGTTAAGTGACAGTTGACATCAGTGACAGCTACTTCACAACTGACGTGCAAGAGATTATGTTTACATACATTACTAGCTTCTACCTACGTTTTCACCCGCGTATGTCGATAAAAACCCCAGAGCTTAAAGTATCCCCATATAAAATTTAATCAAAATCGGTCCAATGGTTCCGGGGAATAACCCCTGCATACAAACAAAACCACACCCCGTTGTAATGTTAGTATAGAAATAGATCCACTACAATATTTATCGTGAATTCAATATAATAGTTCTCCGAAACTATACCAGTCAAACTATTTTTTTTTTTTCATGATGGGATATCATCAAATGACTTCTCCCGCTCTGGGCGGAGCAGGAAGGCGTGTCAGACTTTTACTGACTAAAACCCACCCGTGTTCCATCAGTTGCCCATGTGCCAGGGTCACGGTATCTCTTTCGAACAATCACGCGACCCCGGCAGGCATCGGTCCTAGTAGACCCCTTCACTGCTGCTGACATCTCTTTAAGGCGCGCGTGGAACACTACGCGCCGTCGACCCGAGCTTGGTCCTTACCTTAACTATACCAGTCAAACTATTGCGACAAATAAAAAGGTCAAGATAGATCACTCTTCTTGTAGTACGCAGTAAGGTAAAATGAATCGGCACCTTATATAAAAATTGTATCTTATCTGTGCACCTAGATTTATACTGTGAACACTGAAAAAGTAAATAAATTCGACACTGTACAAACGATTTGGCTTATTAGTCGATGTTTACGAATGAACTCGCCCAAATCGGGCAAATGGTCACTTTAAAATAATATGATATTTTCTATCGACAATTTGCAAGAAATCAATTTATTTGCAGGCGCATCGATCGTTCAGTTAATTCATGCGAGTCGACTAATAAGCAATTAACTAGTGATCGCCCATTGGTCAAAATTCGACCGTACTTCATTTGAATAGAAATACATTATTAAATTAAAAAAATATATATACATAAATAAATATAAAAAAAAAATATGGTTATATTTGACATTCAGTAACACTATCAACAAATAATATTAAAGACAAACATTCTCGATATGATCATAGATTTTAAAAATGAAATAGGTTATATATCTATAAAATTAATTTATTATCTATGGTTATACTTGACACACAGATATTCTCTATGCATGTGTGTATTGAATACACGGTAATGAACAGTAATGTGTGTAACGTGTTATTTATTGAAAATAATGTATTTTTACGCATAATTAAAAAAAAATATTAGCCTTCGTCACTTCTTCTCTATATAAACTATAAGTATGCGAAATTTCATACTACTCCATCCGCCCAATTTTCGTTAAAAGGGATCCAAAGTTTTCGCTTCGTGTATTAATATATAGAAGATTTTAATTGAAAAAAACGACGTAATACCTTACCTGAAGATGATCAATGCTACCGTTGACAATGGCGCGCGATTACCTTAATCTAACCTATACAACCATGATTTAAAGAATAAATAGCAAACCAAATATCAACATCATCATCATTTCAACCGAAAGACATCCAATGCTGGACATAGGCCTCCCCCGAAAATGGGGGGGAGATTTCGTAATTGCTTGGCAGGCAGGTTGGCGTTCGCAATACGGTGGTAAAATGCATAGAGAACGCTGCTGCCCATCCTCTAAAAAGTCCACTATTCGCCATTTACGACACCCACGGGAAAAAAATGGGACGGTGATATTCCGCCGTGAACCACACGGACTTCCCAGATACTCAGATATCACATTACTATTGTTATTATCGCCGCTGCTTCTGAAAATGTGATGGAAAACCTGCATGTCCTGGAATAAAACAATTATGACAGGAGACACCCACGAACCCGCACGGGCCCACGTGCTAGATTACAGCTCTTACATAGAGATGAGGCTTAGAGCTTGAGCCCTGGTAACAGTAAATATACCGATGTTAGAAGTTACCATAAAAAAAGAAACTCAAAACAATGCAACATCCAAAAGCATACGCTTGTTCATTCAACAGCGTTTCTTATTCAACGCACCGCAGATGAGATGAGTCGGGAAATTGAAAACTAATATCAGATGAAAGTTTTCATCATGTTTGGTGTGTAAAGCGGCGCAAACAATACTCAATGAATACAAATTGATCCCATCGGGTATTTTAGTACAGGAAAAGACTATTTTTCTGCAGTAGAAACACTTTGTACTGTTTTTCGCGTGGCGTTTATAAAACAGACATGCAAATTGGTTGCTTCCGTTTTACGTTTAGAATAATATTTTACCCCATCAGTTTGTTATTGACTTTGACTTGTTGCCTGTTAATATGTACGTGAGTTTTTGAATCTTGAGCAAAATTATAACATTGCTTATTCAATTCAATTGCATCCGGTTAGACTGGAAGCCGCCCCCACCATAGTTGGGAAAATGCTTGGTCGATGATGATTCAAATCAAGTTATTTTTTCTACGCTAGCGAAAATCTGATAATAAAAGAATAAAATTTTACCGTTACACACATAGCGTAATGCTGTCGACGAAAAATAAACACTAAACATATTTTTTCTTAGATCTTTTTAGGCACCATATTTTATAAACCCAGAATAGGGCACGGTTTTTAAATGAGATCATTGCAATAATAACGTATTTTATATTCTAAAGCTCGTGGCACACCTTAATTTAAACTCCAATTTCAGTGTTAAATTATATAACTCACGCTTCAACGTAATTGCCTCTTTACAAGTGATTTTCATCACTAACTCCAGAGTTTTTCTTAAACAAAAACATTATATAAAATGCACCATGCAATTACCTGCACTAGAATTAACAACGCTTTCGCATGTCAATAGTTTTCTAACAAAGACTTTTAGATTCTTATACTTTTTCCCTTTCGTGCAGTTGATGTTTTCACTTACCTAATTGCGCTTTTAAAAGTTAATTTGCTTTGATAAGAAATCCAGTGTTGCAGAAAACATGGTTGTTCACGCTATGGGAAGTGAACAATTTGTTTTGTCTTGCATACCAAACACTTTATAAAAATAGAAGTGCCTTCCTGTTAGATGGCTTTATGATCAAAATAATTTTACCCTTATACACCGCACGAGTGTCGTAATTTTTCTCTCTCTTTAACTTATTTCTACGAATTACTCAGGAAATTTTGGGTGTGATGGGAAATACACTGGTTTTTTTTGTTGGGTGGGAAATCATAAAATGTCGTCCGGCTTGAGTGGACTGGGAGGGCGTGTCAGACTTTTGCTGATTAAAATGGCAGTGGCTTATGCCACGGTCACTTTTTCTAACAAATCCCTATCCCTGGTAGACATCGGCCCTGGTGGACCCCTTCAATTGTGCTGGTTTGAAGTTATTCTAAAATCAAATATATACATACACTAGGTTTTGCCAGCGGCTTCACCCGCGTATTATACGTATAAATCTTTCTCGTGAGTCACTCTATCTATTAAAAGAAAACCGCATCAAAATCCATTGCGTAGTTTTAAAGATCTAAGCATACTTAGGGACAGGCAGAGAGAAGGGACTTTGTTTTATACTAGATAGTGGTAGTTAAAAAATTAAATCCCTTTTTGTGTCTGTCTGCGTGGCCACGTTGTTCTTCTTAACGACCCAATCGATTAATATGGTATCCACTATCATTTAGAAAATTTTATCTAGATGGTTTATGTGGCTAATACTATTTAATTTAAATTTAGTGCAGAAACCTCTGGGAAACAGGAGCTGGTCGCTAGTTTATTTGTATCAGTAATGCTAGTACAAAGCCAAGTGTCGCTCGGGACAGTTATCTATTTGACGTTAATTGGCTCGCAAAATTCTTGCAATAACGATTGTACAGACGCCAATGTATAAAGCTACATACTACAATGTGTCAAATTTCTTTAATAGGTTTTCAAATTTATTGCTAAAGCATTAAGTTTAAAATGGATTGGGAAAATTTGACAGTTTCGGGTAGTGTACGTTGCTAGACTAGGCCCACAATACGGTTTTAAATGCGCAGTGGAAGTGTGATAACCGTGGGGCTCTAGAGACAAGAGTGGCTAGCGTAATGTCCGCCGTACGCGGAGCAGACAATCAAATCAAACACTTACCATACAACAAAAGAGAACAATTGCAAGTAACTTAACTACAATAAAACGAACAAAGGAACTCACCTGATGGGCGACGACCACCTGCTTTACCGGTTACCTGGATCTGTGTATGTAAGTGAGTGTATATGTATTGTGTTGTGTCGTTACGAGTATTCTTCAGGTTAGAAACCGCTTCAACAAGGCTTGAGGCAATCACAGCATGCGGTCTTCAAATCACTTGTTCAACAGCGTCACACATTAACCTCAAAGTTTCAACAAAGATATATCCAAAATTCAACCCGTGTTATTACACCAAGATAGGGGTTATTAACTCAAACAACTGGGTCATGGTCCATTGTCCACCAAAACGACCGGATAAGGGATTACTTTACAAAAGATCGCGAGACTCAAGCGGCGACGTGTTCCCTTTTTTCCCACCAAATTCCAAGAGAAAGTGTCAAACGTCAAAACTGTCATGTCAGATGTCACTTCGTTACACGCGCATTCCGTTAGTCGCACAGATAATAAACGGTACGCAACATCTACCCCCCCCGGACGGGCCTTCCCGTCCGCTAATCACTTGGCAATCCCGACAAGGTTGCGTTTTATCAGTCCACCTGACGCGCTGCTGGAGGATGTGCAAATACTCCAAGCTCCAACGCTTCCAAAACTCTGAGCGAGCTGCTGCACCAACTGAAACCGCGATAGCCAATTTTGGCTCACATCGACAAAAGGGTGCTCCGGCAGGGCGACAAGTGGCTGTCAAATCAAAAAATGGCCCGGGGTCAGGGCCTCCAAGACGTTCGGGTCCGTAGACAGCGGGCACAATGGACGCGAGTTCAATACAGCTTCAAAGCGGCAAAATACCGTAGCTAACTCCTTAAAGGTGAGAACGGTGTCTCCCAACAATCTGCGCCAGAGTCCCTAACTGCCTTCACCACGGCCTCAAAATACCCCCCCAATGGGGGCAGGCTGGAGGGTCAAAACAATAACAAACAACAAAACAACCAAACAACAATAACAACAACAACAACAACAACCAAATGGCCCTCCTTAGGCAACAAAAGGGGTGACGGGCCCCATAAGGAAGGCTAAGTGCCTCAACCGTCAACAACCAAACAACAAAAGACCCGTATCGACCAAAAGGAGTTCAACTTACTAACGGCTCCCGACAATATCCAAAACTCTCGCTGCAGAATGGCCAACAGCGCATTGCAACCGGCATGCGAGTTCTTAATGTGACGATCAGTCACCAACAATTCAACAACAAAAAACAACAATTCAACAATTTGTCGAGGGAGCTTTATCGACTCAACAAAACTCAGGGTCCTTCGTTCCAACAGCGAGCACCTTGAGCCCGGGCAAAGGACCCGACATCAAGACTGGCGATCGAGGCCAATCATCCTCGGGGTGAGTCAGCCAGTCTGGTCCCCACCATAGGGGGTGAGCAATCAAGCGGGGTGCCATGCACCCACGTGAGGCCACGCGGCGCCTGGGTTCAAATCTCCAGGCAAGTGCCTCCAAATCAAAGGCGTATCAAAATTTTGAATCTGGGACACTCGGTACGCAACAAAGACCTCCAAAGAGTGGACGGACGTCTTCAACCAATACAAAACAATTTGACTGTCCGTCCAGGCGTAAGAAACCCGAATGTCCACAGTTCCACCCAAAGTACGAGCAACGTGGTTCAATAGACGCACAAGACGCGCCGCCCCTGACAATTCAACTTAGGGATGGTCAGTCGTCCGGAGGGGGGCCACCTTGCTCTTGGCCAAGACCAGTGACAAATTCACCTGGCCTGTGCGCAGACGGTGCGCAGACAAACAACAGCTGCATAACCGTGCGGAGACGCATCACAAACAAGGGTAGCAGAGTAGCTCCCAGGGGGGAGGATAGCGCGGGGTAACACGACCTCGTTGACTGCAGGGAGTGCGGATACAAATTGGAGCCAATCTTCCAACAGGGTTTCCCGAATTGGCTCGTCCCAGCCAAGTCCCGCAGTCCAAAGGCGCTCAAGAAAACAATTTTGCCCAAAACAATACAAACAAAACAAAACAAAACAATAGACAAAAGGCAACCCTGGGCTCCCATGTCCAAAATGGCACGGACCACAACAGAGTCCCCCGTGGGCCCCCAGACCTGACCGATGCCGTTGGCAACAAAACCGTGTCGATCTGAGGGGTACCTTAGCGGGGCAGGCGCCAATGTCCTAACAATGCCTGGGCGGCGACCGATCGCCACACCCAGACCCAAGTCTTTCCCGACGAGGATGCAATTCAAATTCCTCGTACGCGCGGTGTCCCGAGCCACGCGCCATCGCTGGAAGGGCATATCCTTTCGGATGCCCGAATGGCGGGGGGCGTGACTCCAACCGGGGACGTTCCGCCAATGGAGGGGAGGGAAGGCGGTGCTGGTCTGGCCAGCGCTGCCTAGCAACAACTGCGTAATCGCCTTTACGCGGGGAGACCAAATGGCGGTCGCGCGGCTCCCGATCAACTTGCGCGGGGGGTGGAGTGCGGCGCTCAAAATTGCGGGCCTCTCCCCGGTTCTGAACCGGCGAGGCAGAAGCCCGGTGACCAACTCCATGGTACCCCCCCGTACGCGAACCTTCATCAGAGGCTGGTCTGCCAGCGTAGTTCGCGTTAGCGCACAATATGTCCAAATGGGACCCCCCACAAATTCTACAAGGGCGGGGGTTGGGGCAGTCCCTATGGAAGTGAGCCCCCAAACAAGAGAAGCACATGCGGCGTGCTTTGGCAATTCGGCGGCGGGCACTCATGTGCAACTTCAAAAAGGCCGCGCAAGTTGCCATGCCATGCCCCGTGTCCCTACAAAACTCACAACCAGGACGACTCTGGGTGCCAGCAAAACGAGCGGCGGGGCGACCATCAACAGGCCCGCGAGCCCTAGTCCGTCCCTGGTCTCGTGGCCGGGAAGACGGCTGGCATGACTCAGTGGCAACGCCAGAGTTGTCCACAAACCGACACTCATCCTCCAAAAATTGGACGAGGTCATCAAATGGGGGGAGATGTGTGACACTATCCCCACCATACTTTTGCTCGAAACGAGCCCTCAAATCGGCAGGAAGCCGTTGCAGCACAACGTGCACCAAAAGGTAAGACCAATGGTCCACCGGCAAGTCCAATTGCTTTAAAGCGTTGGTCGCTGCCACCAACGGGTTCAACAGGTCAGTACGCAATGCTGACAAACTAGTAATGACCGGTAACCCCAAAATCAATCCAATATGAACGTCAGCCAAACAACGTTTATTTTGGTACCGCCGGGTGAGTAGCTCCACAGCGGTAGGGTAGGCTGAGTCAGTCAAAGACAGATGCTGCACCAAGGCTCGGGCCTCCCCTTCCAGGACAGACAACAAATAGGCCAACTTTTGGGCGGGTCTGAGGTCCGAGCGTGCATCAACCAAACTTTCAAACAGGTTTTGGAAACTTAACCAGTGGTCCAGACGACCGTCAAAATGTGGCAGTTCCAAAGTAGGCAGTCTACTCAATAGTCCGGGACCTGAAACAACCGAGGTCTCCGGTTTGACCTGGACAGGTGTCCGGCTCCCCAATATTTCCCGAGCACGTTGACCAATGACATCCCCCAGGTCCAAGATCTGGTCGTAGTCAGCAAGGACCTTGTCACGTGCTGCCTGATCCAGCACTTCCAGAGCCACATCACAAATGTACTCGTTGTAGCGGGTAAGCAGAGCATCAACGTTGCCGAGTCTCACGTTCAACTGCTCGAACCGAGCCAGAGTGACCGCTTCAAGATCCGGGCGCTCAGCGGTTGCTGCAGCTGAAGCGAACCACCGTAGCTGTGTGGTCAATCCACTGATTGCCTCTCTCACCGCTTTGTGTGCCATTGCACAAACAATACAATTCAAATAAACCAAAATTAAATAATCAAATACCAAAACTGACTAATCAGCAACTCAAGAAGTAACATTAAATTGGTTTCAATTCAATTCAACAATAAACTTTTATTTTAATTCAAAATCAATATCAACGTTCAACAATTCTATTTCACATTCAATTCCAAATTTCAAATTCAAATCCAATTCCAAATATTAAGTTCACAAACCACTGTGTGGTACAACAATAATGAACCTTTATTCCAACTCAAACAATGGTAATACTCAAAAATGCCAATAATTTTTCAAATATTAATTTTCACAAATAACCATATCAATGGTACAAACTCAATATTTTAATGTCTTCCTGACATTCAATGCAACACAGAGGTCAAACACAAACAAGGGGTTGTAACATAGCCCAATTCATTCAACTCTACTAGCATATGCAACCCTGGTTGACCCCGGCAATATGAGTTACTCAACTCAACAAATTTACAAATTATTTCAAACAAACAATTAATTACCGTTAACAAACATTTACAGCGAATTACTACTTCCCTTATAGAGACTGCCAAGTAATTAGCCTACTGTAAATTACCAATTTGTGGTTATATGTCTTATAGCCACGCTCTTGCTACCAAAATGTACGTTGCCAGACTAGGCCCACAATACGGTTTTAAATGCGCAGTGGAAGTGTGATAACCGTGGGGCTCTAGAGACAAGAGTGGCTAGCGTAATGTCCGCCGTACGCGGAGCAGACAATCAAATCAAACACTTACCATACAACAAAAGAGAACAATTGCAAGTAACTTAACTACAATAAAACGAACAAAGGAACTCACCTGATGGGCGACGACCACCTGCTTTACCGGTTACCTGGATCTGTGTATGTAAGTGAGTGTATATGTATTGTGTTGTGTCGTTACGAGTATTCTTCAGGTTAGAAACCGCTTCAACAAGGCTTGAGGCAATCACAGCATGCGGTCTTCAAATCACTTGTTCAACAGCGTCACACATTAACCTCAAAGTTTCAACAAAGATATATCCAAAATTCAACCCGTGTTATTACACCAAGATAGGGGTTATTAACTCAAACAACTGGGTCATGGTCCATTGTCCACCAAAACGACCGGATAAGGGATTACTTTACAAAAGATCGCGAGACTCAAGCGGCGACGTGTTCCCTTTTTTCCCACCAAATTCCAAGAGAAAGTGTCAAACGTCAAAACTGTCATGTCAGATGTCACTTCGTTACACGCGCATTCCGTTAGTCGCACAGATAATAAACGGTACGCAACAGGTAGCTTGATATGCTGGCGTCAGTACTCGGTACACAACATGAGTACGCTGGATGAATTTGCGGTCGAAACTTGTAGCGTCGGTTTCAGTAGAACAATCGACACAAAAGGTACTACTATGTGTTCTGTAACAAAAGTATGAGGTGCACCACATTCACCAATAATCCTATTATGTATAAATGTACTTATATTCTTTTGTTTGCACTGCAGTGGTCTGAGTCCTGAACAAAGCGGATTTATATTATTCGCGTTAGTCCCATTTTTTTTGGAAAACTGAAAAGTGTTCTCCGTTGTCGCTACAAGTTCAATTTTTGTGTGACAAGCACATTGGTCGAAGTGGTGGTGCTTGGGGGAGGCCCATGTCCAGCAGTAGACCTATCTTGGCTGAAATGACGATGATGATGAATCGCTTTGCTTAGGCCACGGCCTAACATTTTCCTTGAGAAACAGGGAAGGCATATTACAAAGAGTGAGAAAAGATGCCGCAAACTTATTACTACTACCAAACACAATCCCATTTTATGTCCAAGCAAATCACTGTCCATTCCAAGGTTGCCTCGAAGAGATCGCAGAAAGCGATAAGGCCCACCCATTGTATTTTTTATAGGGATAAATTTTATTTATTTTCATACATATTTCGTTACATTTTTAAATATTTTTACAAAATAAATATACAAAAACATTTAAAAATATAAAAAATAGCGAGCCGTGTCAAGGAGTACTGCCTTCTGAATCAGGCTCTTGATCCAACCGCCTAACGATAGCCTCGACAGGTGTTGGTCAAGGGTATCGGCCATCAGCCCATTAGCTGATACGACAATCGGCGAGTCAACATTCCACATGTCAACAACCTCGTGTGCTAAGTCGAGATATTTAATCTGTTTCTCTTTCTCAGCTTTTACGAGGTTGCCGTCATGCGGAATGGTAACATCGACTATCATTGTGCGGCGCGCTAACCGGTCTATCATCACTATATCAGGCTTATTGGCGACAATAGTCCTGTCAGTAATGATAGACCAATTCCAGTACAACGTGACATGGTCATTTTCGAGAACTGGGTCGGGCACATACTTGTAATACGGTACCTCAGAATTGACTAGTTTGTATTGCAAAGCAAGTTGCTGATGAATAATCCTGGCTACTTGGTTATGCCTGTGCAAGTATTCGCCGTTAGCCAGACGAGAACAACCAGAGATAATATGTCTGATGGACTCACCCGGATGGTGACATGCCCGACACACGTCAACCGTCCCGTCCTTCATAATATGTCTCCGGTAGTTATTCGTCAAGATAACTTCGTCCATAATTGCACAGACGAAACCTTTAGTTTCCCAAAATAGGTCACCAAAACGTAACCAGGATACGGACGCTAAGAAATCTTCACTGGGCTCATGAAGAGCCCGGTAGAAGCACCCGTGAAGCTCCTTGTTTTGCCATACTTCCTTGCGGTCATCGGTAGTAAGTACTTCAGGTTTGCACCAGTTCTCTTTATCCATGGAGAGCGGGGTGAGCCCCTTGTCCATTGCGACCACATCACGGTGCATACGCACTTCGGCTTTTAAAAAATACTCCCTGAGACTGCACACCTCGCGGTTGTGGAGGGTCTTTGCATTTAAAAAGCCTTGACCCCCGCACTTCCGCGGGATGTACAGTCTCATCACCGATGATCGTGGGTGATGCATCCGGGTTGCGGTCAGCAATGTACGGACCCTCCTATCCAGGGCGTCGAGTTCTGTTTGAGACCATTTGAGTATGCCGAAAGAGAACATCAAAACCGGCATGATCCAACCGTTGAAGGAGCGCACCTTGTTTCCGTCTGAAAGAAGACTAATTAATACCTTCTTCAGGCGACCAAAGAAGCGTTCCTTCAACGATTGCTTCATGTCAGCATCGTTGATGCCTAACACTTCCCACATACCCAAATACTATGGCTTTCGGATGAGGAAAGGGATCTGAGGTGTATGGAATCCGAAAGTTGGATTTCTTCGGATTCCATAACCTCACCTCGCTTTACATGCATGACTGCACATTTGTCCACACCAAACTCCATCCTGATGGCGCTACTAAAAGTTTCAGTTACCTTCAGTAGCTCCATCAGTTGTAGTGTGTTGGGGGCAAAGAGTTTTAGGTCATCCATGTAGAGGAGGTGAGATATAACCTGACCACCTCTCCTCAGCCGATAGCCTAGACCTGAATCCTCCAGCAGTGTGCTTAGAGGATTCAGGGCTAAGCAAAACCAAAGTGGACTCAAACTGTCGCCCTGAAATATTCCCCGCTTAATCCATACAGGCTCATCATTTCGCTGGATCTGTGGACATCCCGGATAGCGAAGGACTGTCCTCCATTGCCCCATGCACGACTCTAGGAAGGTGCGTAGAGTTGCATCAACCTTGTACAACCCCAGCACCCTCCTGAGCCATGTATGTGGCACTGAGTCGTAGGCCTTCTTATAGTCTATCCAGCATGTCAACATATCCTTGCGGGATCGAGGAACCTGTTAAATTATGGCCGTGTCAATGAGGAGTAGCTCCTTATCTCCTTAATTTTATTATTGTTATGTATTTTTGTGTTGCATAATAAAGTTTACAAAATGAGAAGATAAAATTCAAAGGCCAAAGTTTCGTGGCAAATGTGCAGGAATGCATCCGCAATAATCCCCCGAAAAGCACTCCCCAGGCAGAAGCATCGGAAGCACTGAGTACTTATCTCTATACCTCTATAGTCTCTAGTAGAGACTATAGAGATGGATGACTACATCTATTCGTATAGACTCTATACGAATAGATGTAGTCATCCATCTAACTGTTATAATCCTTGCGTGCATTACTAGGGGTACAAGGGGGCTACAGTAAAAGCTAAATTGCCAAATAAATAATAAAGCATTATCGTAGTATTACTTAACAGCTACAAGTATATTCTTTTATAGCACTGTGTGGCTTAAACCCGCAACCCCCATATTATGTCACGGTTTTCTATGATTTAAACGAGACGTAACGCACTAGTTGTTTAAAAATTGTGTTTAATATAATTATGTTCTACATGAGTGCTCACATACACGTCGATGGTTGCAGATGCCCCTGCTGTTGGTGCGTGCTACTCGTGTATACGAATACTATATGACAGGTAGGATAATTTACGCGGTAATGAATCAATTTACTGACCTGTTAGTCTAGTGGTTAGTGACCCTGACTGCTAAGACTGAGGTAGTGGGTTCGATTTCCACCAAGGACAAATGTTTGTGTGATGAGCACAGTCATTTGTTCTGAGGCTGGGTATAATTTATCTATAATATGTATGTATTTAGAAATATATAAGTATGTTTATCAGTTGTCTGGTTACCATAGTACAGACGCCAACACATCAAGCTACTACAATCTGTCAGATTTCTTTGACAGATTTTCGACTTTATTTCTAGAGCATTAGGTTCAAGGTTCATTGGGAAAAATTGACAGTTTCGGGTAGCTTGACCTGGTGGCGTCTGTACATCTTAACTTAAGTTGTTCCAAATAAACTTTATTTTATTTAATTACGTGAGAAGTACTCATTTAATGCAAATATTTATATCCTAATTTCCTATATACTAGCTGCAACACCAAGCAGAAACTAATAAAAATAATGAATAATAGTTTGTATAACATCAGAAAGGGGTACAAATAAAAATGTGACAGAATTTTGAATGTTCGTTTCGTTTGTTCTTCAGAAAGGTCAGGTGTATAATACGCGTAACCGGCGTGCGTGAATTACTGAGGCAAAATAAGTATGTAAGGATTACAGCAGGTGGCGTTTTGTAGTTTTTGAGTTTTTATGAATTTTGTCAATCAGAACTGCGATGCACAAGCACTACAAAAGTGCCCGAAGAACTGCGATGTAAGTAACGCGCGACACTCAAAAGAATTTGAAGACATGAGTGGATGAAGGCGATATGTCGCATTTTCAGATGTTCGCTATTCTATGCATGAATGATGGTGTTATTTGCATACAGCCAATTTTAAACCTTAAAAATATTAAACGGTCGGCGCCGCCAGACACCCTTATTGGATAAATACATGTAAGGCGTTTTGAAATGTCCTAAAATGTTTATGCGAAACTTTGAACTCAATTTTTGTCGAAATTAGAATTTTGCGACATATCACGTTCATCCACTTATGTCTTCACTTGATAGTGAAAATACTTCATTTTAATATTTCACATCGCGATGTCGTTAGTGCGAAAATATTATATATTTTTGCATTTCTCCTGTGGTACTTACTATAAATCACCACAAAATAGATATAAAATACCTATTTTTAACCGACTTCAAAAAAAGGAGGAGGTATATTTTTTTTTTATGTGTGTTCACCGATAACTTCATCATTTATGGACCGATTTTAATGATTCTTTTTTTGTTGGAAAGGAGATTTTTCAAGGGTGGTCCCATGATAAGGAAACCAGGATCTGATGATGGCATTCCAGAGAAGTCGAAGGGAACCTTCGAAAATCATAGTGGTGACTAGTGCGTTTTTTATTTCTTTCATTAATAATCTTAAAGCACTACTATTTCATGAAGGTCTAAAGTTGCTCTGATGATGAAGCCGAAAGACAGTCGAGGGAACTCTTCAACGACTTACAACAAATACCCGGTGTTTGGACTTAATTCATTTCTATTGATGAGAACTTTGCACCCATATGGGCTATAAGTGCCATTACAGGTCTGATGATGGAGACCATAGACAGTTGAGGGAATTCCTCAACGATTTACAACAGTTCCCTATTGTTGGGGTTACTTTATACGGTTCAAAGTGCCAATTTTATTACTACTATTTAATTAAGGTTCGGAGTTGATCTGATGATGGAGCCGAAAGACAATCGAGGGAACTCCTCAACGATTTACAGCAATTATCTGGTGTTTGAACTTAATTAATTTCTATTGATGAGAAAGCTCCCATAAAGCTTATAAGTACCATTACAGGTCTAATGATGGAGACCATAGACAGACAGTCAAGGGATTTCCTCAACGATTTACAGCAGTAGTAAAGTATCAAATTTCACCTGGTGATTAGTGGTATAGGAATTAGTGCGAGTAGATACCATAACTAAAAAGTAAAAAATAAAAACTTTTTTACAAAAAAAAAAAAACCGACTTCCTCAAAAACACTCGAAAGTGAAAAATAACTTTAATTTCGGAAGTCGGTGGCAAAAAACTCAAATACAGATCCTAAGACACCGACTTCCGAAATTAAAGTTATTTTTCACTTTCGAGTGTTTTTGCGGAAGTCGGTTTTTTTTTTGTAAAAAAGTTTTTATTATAACTCTGATGTACATTATTTTTATAAAATACCTGGTACATTTTCTCAGTACTCAAGTAAACCAATGAGGGCTTATAAAACCTTAAGTACCACAAACTTAATTAACAACTTGAAGTTTGCTTTTTTTAACAGTTTTATCTTATTTCAATATTTTTAATAGACGTTAAAATTGGATTTTCAGTCTGTTTTTTTTTTCACTGAGAAGAAATCATAGTATTTAATTTAAGGTTCATGTTAACTGAGAGAATAAGAATTAAATATTAGAATTATTATAGAGAAACACATTGTTTTATCGGTTGTCGGTGTAAAAGGTCAAACATTTATTATATTATTGTTTTAAAAATTGAACAGAATCTTATATGATCACTTCGTTGTCCATCTGTAAGGCTGTAAAAACACTTTTTCTCAGGAAAAAATCAAGGTACGGTGGTTTGGAGCGCTAAAAAAGTAAGTTTTAAGTCATCGAAATAAGAAAATGCAACATATTTTCACCCGCGCAAATAAATCGAAACCACTACGGTTATTGGTCAGAAGCAAGGTCTCATAGCCGATTGACTTGTATGAAGGAAAAATTCCGGAATCGTTAATTAGTAGTTTTATTAAATAAGAAAATATGTTATTGCGAATACAAACTTTTTCATTTGAAGAATATACCGTAAACTATATGCTTATAAGTGTTTCAAGTAAAGTTTTTCTTTTTATATAAATTTATCCCAACTACGTTACCCTTCATTGTGCATGACCGACATGCACAATGAAGTTTTAACCATTAATATAATAATATCTTAGGACAACCAATACAACGTTATCTGATTCCAAACTAGGCAGAGCCTGTACTATGGCAACCAGACAACTGATAAACATACTTAAATATTTCTAAATACATACATATTATAGACAAATTACACCCAGACACAGAACAAATGATTTTGCTCATCACACAAAGATTTGTTCTGGGTGGGAATCGAACCCACGACCTTAGTCTTAGTAGTCAGGATCACTAACCAGTCTACTAACAGGCCAGTTAATGCTTAATATCCTAGGGAAACATGAACCTCAATTATTGTTCCCACCCTAAACGTGAAGAGGTTTTAGTTCTATAGTGCTTTGGAGTTCTAAAACCAACTTCCATAACAAATTAATAAATTATTCCTCAGGCAATGATTTGCCTTTAGTCTGCATAAGCTAGATTATTCTCTTGAAATAACAGACTACAATTTCTGAAGCGTACATTTTAATTAAATCTAGATCCGTGACAAGACATTTACTTGGAGAGAAGATGAAATAACTTGACGAAGATGACATAAAGTGGTTTGCGAAGAGTAAATCAGATTTCAAATTAGATTGCTGACAAACAGACTGTTTACATGTTCAAGTTGTTGATACGAATAGCTTTATTTTCAAGGTTTGGATAGGTACTAAAACGCTGATATATAAAGGCTCACATTGTGTGCTCTTGACGTAGTTATCTATCTTTATATACCGGATAAGTTTTTATCCAGTGTGCAAACTGTAACCATGAATTCACATATCATTCTAGACCCTCCAGCGTAGAAAATATTCGTCGGTTATACAAAAAAAAATCTGCTGTTCCATACATTTTGACCCCGTACGTATTGCATTTTTCTATAAAACAGCTGATTTTTCTTTTTTTAACACCAACGAAAAATTTCTGTGCAAGGGAATCTAGAATGATATGCTGAATTCATGGTTACAATTTACGCACTGGTTTTTTTTTTGTCTGCCATCTCGTTGTTAATCCTGAAAAGATTCTTACTACTTAAACGGATGATAGCCCGGCGAGTTCTAAAAAGTTACCTTTTTAGGCCTCCAGCCGGGGCTTATTATACTTAAAAACTAAAGCGAAAGCTCTAAGGGTTACCCCGAGGGGGGTACGAACCTCGGCTTAGGCAATCACTGGTAGGGGGACAGCAAGGGACTGGCTGGATCTGGGTTAAATTATTAGTGGACTAATTTAAAGCTAGCGGCGCAGCATCGCGGGCTGGCTCTTGCAAGGGTCGAGAGGGACTATTAAGTCGGGGGCGCGACGACGGACCTCGGCGGTGAGGTCGATACGGTTTGTGTTTGTGTGTTTTTCTAGCTGTACTGGTCTCTTTTCGACTCTCCTGGAGGAGAGTAGTGGGATCGTCAGGATCGGATAGAACATTTCGCGAACGGCGGACTTTACTGATACGGCAGGGGGTGTAAGTGGCTGTCGCGACAATCAGAGGGTTGCGGTGGGATACGGCCCTATCGAAGAAACGCTTCGAAGCGCGTTTCATGAACTGATGGATAGTCGGGAGTTTCATATCTAAGTGGAGATTGATATTCCAAACAAACCAAGGCGCGCCTGTGGCTTGACGGAGAAAACGGTTTTGGAGAGTCTGCATCCTATGGATGAAGCGGGGCTTAGCATGTGCAAAGACTGGGTTTGCATATGTCATAATGGGCCTGATACAAGCGGTGTAAAGGCGCTTCTTACACAGAAGAGACATTTTACTCCGCTTGTTCAGGACGCAATGGAGCCTACCGAGAGCGAAAGCGGCCCGCGAGTGGGCCTGCTCTATGTGCTCAGAAAAGGTGAGGTGTTCGTCGAGGATGACACCTAGATATTTGGCTTGCTTCGCCCAAGGGATCTGCTTGCCGAACATCGAGATGGGGTGGGGAGGGGGGGGGGGGTGATTACGTCGCGGTCGGGTGTAAAAGACCGCCTGACTTTTATCGGGATTAACTTCGATTGGCCACTTCCTGAACCAATCGCCCAGCTCGTCGATTGCGGTTTGGAGGTAGCGAACCAACGCTGTGTCACTAAATCCCGAGAAGAAGATGGCAGTGTCATCTGCGAACAGAGCTAACCTTGCCTTCTTACTTCTGGGGATATCGCTAGTGAACAGCGTGAAAATGAGGGGGCTAGTACAGAGCCTTGAGGGACTCCTGCACGGATCGGGTGAGGGGAGGAAAGTGCCCCTTCGATGCGATAGCAAAAGGTACGGTTCGCAAGAAAGTCTCGTAAGATGAGCACGAGACGGTCTGGCACTCCGAGTTGGTACAGCTTATATAATAAGCCGTTGTGCCAGACTTTGTCGAACGCTTTCGCTATATCGAAGAATACAGCGCCCGTGAACATACCACGCTGAAAACCAGCATTGATATGCTCAACGATACGGTGTACCTGATGGACACACGAGTGTTGGGTTCGAAAACCAAACTGCTCGTTGGGGATGAGGCCCTTGGTTTCGGCATAATCTCTGAGTCGCTTATGAATAAGTCTCTCATAGATTTTGCCGAGAACTTTGAGCAAACTAATGGGGCGATAGCTCGTGGGCTCGGTTTTGGGCTTACCGGGCTTAGGGATGCCAATGACGGTGGCTTCCTTCCACGCTTGGGGGAAAATATTATTACTCAAGGCACCATTGAAGATGGTAGTCATGAGCATAATCAGGTGAGCGGGGAACAGCTTGATCACTCTGTTGGTGATGCCGTCTGATCCGGGGGCTTTACGAGATTTCAGACCCTTGATGATCTCGTGCACCTCGTCGGGTGTGACGGGGGGCAGGGGATCATCAGGGTCTTCTACGGGCAGGAGTGAGGCTTTGCGTTCGACTTCCGCGTTTACCTTATCGACAAACGCTTGGTCTACTGGCTGCGAACTGGGTGTGCATTGGACTTCGAGGCTATCGGCTAGGCATTCAGCCCTGTCGATATCCTCGAATGCAATGGTCGCATCGGGGCGGGTCAGGGGGGGCATAGTGGAAAACTCAGAGGATTTAAGTTTCCTCTGAAGTTCCCAGAATGCGAGATGAGTCGGCTCTAGTTCACCCACCATCTTGTCCTAGTTAGCGTCACGCAGCTCAGTCACACGTGTCCTTACAGCACGCTGTAAGTAACGCATGTGAGCTTTGTTAGCGTCACAGGGAAAGTTGCTGTAGGCACGAACGGCCGCGTTCTTCTCTGTCAGCAGATCACGCACATCGTCGGAGAGCCTCCATTTACGGTCATCCGTATCTGGAACCTCCCGTGAACTTTCGTTCACGATCGATTGTACGTGCTCTGTGAGAGAGTCGATCGCGACCGTTGTGTCGGCGACAGAGACGAACTGATCTGGGATAGAGTCTAAGTGATGTGATGTGTTAGATTGTAAGCATTCGCTTACTTTCTTCCAGTCAGTGATCACTTTAGTGGTGGGGGGTTGAGAGGGGTCGCGGATACCTAATCGGGGGGCCAGGTTCATGACTACTGGTCGATGATCAGAGTCGAGTTCGTGAATAGCCTCTATAGAATCCAACCTTAAGTTGATATTCTTTAGTAGTGCTATATCAAGTATGTCGGGTAACTGATCGGGATCGAAAGGAAAGTGAGTGGGAGTCATCGGGGCGATGACATCAAAGTTCATGGTAGAACAGAGGTTGAAAAGTTGCCTACCTCTAGTCGTGGTCCTGGTGCAATTCCAGGCAGGATGTTTGGCGTTGAGATCGCCCGCTATGATAACGGAGTCACTCATGCCGAAGAGTTCGGAAAGGTTGAAGAGTTAGGGATCCTCTGACTCATGTTGGGGAGGAAGGTAAACCGACACAATAGTGATCGGCTGGTGACCTGTCAGTGCTAACCGACAGGCCGAAACTTCTAATCGGGAGAGTTCGGGAGGATCCATAGGTATGCAGTCCAGGGACTTCCTATAGTATATGAGGGTGCCACCTCTGTGATAACGTGACCTGTCGTTGCGAACTAAACGATAGTTTACAATTTTCGGGTCGCGTTGATGAGGCTTTAAGAACGACTCTTGTATGAGTAAAATGTCTACGTGATGGTCGCGGAGGAACGTGGCGATCTCATCACGTTGGCCGTGAATGCCGTTGGAATTGAAGAAGCCTAGCTTTAGGGAACGGGGTTTCAGTTTTGTTAATATTCCTCGACTATCCATAATAGGGGCGTTGGGAGTTCATAGCGTGGAGCGCTTGCGTGATCTCGGGATACGCAGCATAAATTGATTGAATACGGAACAGGCTGCCGCCGGCGGCAACTAGTTCCTGGGCCATCTGTTGGGCACGCGGGGAGAGGAACGTGCTGTAGGTATTGAAGGTCCCGGCGATGACGTTAAACGCATCAAGGGGAGCCTGACCTTTCCTCTGTACTGGACCTGCCATAGGGGCAGTGGGGGGGCCGCGGCGCGGGCGGGGGGTGCGGTCGCTAGAAAACCGGGGGGCATAAGTGGCGCGGGGGCGCGGGTACGCGGGTCCATTAATGGAGGGATGGGAGCGGGCTTAGGCCTGGAGGAGGCCAGAGGGGGAAAGTCCTTCTGGGAACTCAGAAGAGGCCATTGAGAGGGACGTTGTGCGGCCAATCTCAAGGGGAGTTTGGCCGAGGGGGATTCCCTAGTCTGGCGGGCGTCGAATCGCTGCGCCAATTTAGGGGAGGAGGATTTAGGGGCTTTTGAGCAGACACGGTAATTTGCCGGGCGACCGGACTCTTTGCAGAGCACACAACTGGATGGCTCGGTGCAAAGGGTGCGGTCTTTTGGCCGGGTACAGTCGGCTGTACCATGATCTCCCAGGCACTTGACGCACCTGGGAGTGGCGTAACAATTATAAGCTGAGTGCCCGTACAGTTGGCATCAGTGGCACTGACCAATGATGCAAGACTTACGGGGCTTCTCGATCTTAAGGCCTGACAAGTCGCAGACAGCCTTGACCTTAAATATGGGATGGTGGCCTTCCGTGGGAGGGCATACCACCAACACCATATCGAAGGCAATGCCTTGCCTGGACCGGTGCATTCTGTGGACCTTTAAGACAGGCACGTTCTGCCTTTCGAGGTCTGCCTTTATATCGCTGGTGGCGATTTCGCAGGGGATCCTGCGAATCACCACCCTGGTCAGTCACTTCTCGGACAAGGAATACGTGTGGAAGGACACGTTCCTTGCTGAGAGGAGCCTGGTCAGTTTGCGATAATCGCCTGACGTGGGACCGATACATTTATGCCGTGCTGGGTGGCACGGGCACTTGTATAGTTGATCCTCTGGTCAACACACCATTTGGACACCTCCGTCCACTTGGCCTTATTCTGGATAAACACAGGAGGCGGTGGAGGGAGTTTCTTTGCGGTGGTTGAGCCAGAGGGAGCGGACGGGGCGCTAACGTTAACGCGGGGCGCGGCAACCTTCGCGGAGGTTGGAGGCGAGGGACGGGAGGGGGACGCGGTGGCGGCGGTTGCCGGTGGCGTGGAGGAGATGGACGCTGTCCCGGTGGCGGGGGTCGCCTGCGTAACGGGGAGGGGGTCGGTCGCGATGGCGGAGGTTGCCTGCGGGGTGAGGCGCGGGACGGAGGAGCAGAGTCCTCAGCCGCTATGATTTTAGCGGCTGGGGCTGAGCTACTCGCCTTATTCTTTTTCCGCTTGCTCCCTTTGCCCTTTGAGCGGGAGACTAACTCGTACGCCTCCGTGTCCGAGGACGAAGAGGGATTTGAGTCAGCCTGGGGAGCGGGTGAGGCGGAATCGGTATGATCTTCCGTTTCCATGGACACCGGAAGATCGGCTGCTGGGGCAATAGAGGAGGGGATAGCCGGAGACTCAAGTGCATCGCTGAAAATAGCGATGTTTGAGTTGGCTCTGGCTTTCCTCTCCTTGTTTGCCTTCCAGCGTTTCTTAAAAGAAACGCTAAATTCTCTGCTTCCTCGAGTAGTTCGTGGAAGGCCTCTGAGAAGGCTTGTCTTTCCTCAGGAGTCATGGGGGTTGCCATGATTTCCGGGGAATCAAGAAGAAGGGGAGGGGTCCTAATCACTCATGAGAGTGATCCTGTACTTTACGCACTGGATAAAAACTTATCGATAAATATAAAATTCATCCTGTATATATGTTACCGGAAATGTATGAAATCTAGGAATTGTATAAAAATCCTAGGAAATTTATGCAATTCCGAAGCTATTTAGGATTTCCTAAATAGCTTCGGAATTGGGTGCAACCCAACCAACCCAAATGTATAAACAACAGTTTATACATTTCTATAAACTGTTGTTTTAAAAATTATTTATTACATACATATCCTGGGAAATGTATACATTTTCTAGGAATTGTATATAATTCCAATATCGTATTAGGAAATATATAAAAAGAATGCTTTATTTTAAAATGAGAATAATATTTTTTATTAAGGCAATCAGGTAACAGTCATACCGTAAAATATAATATCTTCATATTATCTTACTAATTAAAGCTTCAAAAATCAACTATCTGTTAAATTTTCCAAGCTAGGCGCGGGGCTCCTACTTCTGGGTGGTTTATAAAAAAATAACCACGAAGGGGATGGCGGGGTCGTTTGAGCGAGTGAAGCGAGCGAATAGACCCCGCCATCCCCTTCTAACCTAACCTATCCGAGTCGGGGTGCCTTAAAGTCCCGATTGCATCCAGTTTTCCTAATATAACAACCTTTACACACCCAATGTCGATGGCAAATGATGTTATGGCATATGATAATTATGACATGTGATAATTAGGGCACGTGATAATTAGGGCTTACAATGATTATGACAAATGATGTTATGGTAAGTGATTTTATGGGTACCGTTTTACATTTCCGATTGCTATTTAGGAAACGTATAGATTTACTAGGAAATGTGTCTAATATAATTTATTTCACACATTTCCGGGCGATTTTAGGAATTACATACATTTCCTAGTAATTGTATACAATGACGGATTACATACATTTCCGTTAACATATATAATTCTACTGTACGTGTGTATGCCACTGAACTCCTCCTAAACGGCTGGACCGATTTGAATGTTTTTTTTTGTATGCGTTTGGGTTGCACCCTGGATGGTTTAGATTCACTATTGGACCCGGTAGGTGGCGCTGCTATCGAGTTATAGGAAACAGGGCAACGTCTGTACGCTCAACTAGTTGTATATAAAATTCAAATAATTCATAACCATCAAAATTATTTGGTTCAGTTTCCAAGTGGCTCTAGCTACTGTAAATAAAGTGAAATGTTTATTTATGTTAAAATATATTTTGAGACACTAACCCCTACCACTAACCCCCACCTTCCCTCCTCCCCAAACATAAAAATACAAATTCAATAAAGGTAAAAAATACAGAGCCAAAAAAGAATATCTTTTTAATATTAACGTGATAGGTGGGTTTGTTCCTTGTCGCAAATTGAATCAATTTTATGAAGTAATGATAATATTAAAAAGAAAATTTATTTGAATAATCATAGTAACTTTACGTTTACATTACCATAAATTAAATAATATTTTACAAAAAGCCCTAAAAACGACAAGAAATCTGATAAAAAACCTGAAAAAAAATAATTTCTTTTCTTTTTAATATTACCATTACGGTAGCGTTTAAGCGTTTTCTGTTCCTGGAGAAAAACTGGAGGGTGTAGGGTTAATTCTGTGTCCAGTTTCGGCAGCTCAAAATACGTAAAGACCATGTGGTTTAATAACAAGTACATTTTTTTTGTGGGGCTGATCATTACTGCAAAATTCAAGAGTTTTTTTGCTCCTGGAAAAAAACTGGAGGGTGTAGGGTTAATTCTGTGTCCAGATTCGGATTTGGCAGCTCAAAATACGTAAAGACCATGTGGTTTAATAAAAAGTACAATTTTTTTTTTTGTGGGGCTGTGTTATCAATACAATAATAGAAAATCACTTTTAAACGTTGCTAAGTTGATACATAATAGTGCTCACAGTATCCATATAACTATTTCCAATTACATGAGATTTGCCCAGAATCAAGTGTAATGGTTAAATCCCACACTAGCATTCTGATAGCTCATGATGATGTTGACTTCTAAAACCATGATGCAACTCAGAAACCTCACGATATCTTAAAAAATTCAACGCAACCTTTCGCGCTCTTTTTATGGGAATAACATCTCGCAGATCAACCTATGAGGTTGTATGCTGCTTCACCAGGCTTGCCTGTCTACGCCTACCTTAATAAATTAAGGCCTTCAGCCAGGGCTTAACAACTTAGTACGAGAGCATCTACTCGCTAAGTGCACCCCCTGTGGGGTACGGACCTCGACTTAGGGCATCGCAGGCAAGGGACAAGCTGGATCGGAATGAACCTGTCGCGCTTGTAGACACACCCTTATAATCTGAAGTTTCTTTTGTTAAGATATTGAGACGTATTTAAGTTCATGATTGATTTTGCGAAATTGTACTGAGTTCGTAATTGGTGCTTTCATTATTATTGGAAATTTTGTTTTAGTTTCAATTGCTTGAACACTCGAGTAGTTTTTGTTTGCTCGAGATTCTTTAATACTAAATTAATCGTCTTTGACTTTAATGATTTCTTTTTTCTCTTCTTCTCCTAAGTCGTGCACTTTATTACTGAAGGTTGTGTTCCTGAGAAAGGCTTTTGTGGCTTTATGTACGATATTCCTTCATTTCTTTCAGTTCTCATCTTCACTAACGGCCGTCGTAACAGAGAGTCCAGTGAAGGCGGTTACTTGGTCGAACCAGCGGTTAGGTAAACAGCCACGAGGTCTTTCTCATTTAATTTGCCCATTACCATCATCTTTTCAAGGTTATCTAGTAACACACGTAACCGCGAATCCTTTGGTAACAGAACGTGGGTAGGCTATTTCTTTTTTTCTCTCGTTTACGGTTACGGTATTATTTTTCTTTTTCTTTCAAGTCCTTTACAGTCAATAATGTGGTAAAAAATATTATTTTGTAGGAGTAGTTACCAGATAGGATCATGACCCATGTCGAATATAGTGTCAATTTAACCCCACAAAGTAATATTTCCAAAACTAACACTACACACATACTGAACACTTATTTGTCACTTTTATTGTGCAGTTTTGTTATTCAACGTGATCAAAATAAACGCTGTTTAATAGTTTCTAATAATATAAACATATTTTTTTTGCCGCAGACAGTTCAAAGGATGTTCATTATTTTGTAAACCTGGGCGTTTTAGGTCACCAACAAGATATCAAAACAGTTTCAAATTTCATATGTTTTCGCCATGTATACCTACATCAGGCCTAGAAAACTCGCTATCAAATTCGAGGGGACCGTAGAACTTCCCGCGGGACCCATAGTTTGACTTTACGACGCTCTTTAAGTAACGCAGGGAAATAGTTTCGTTTAGCTCGGTCAGGTTACGAAGGCCCTCAGTGGGTTCACGTCGCTCTCCTTAGTTTTATGTCGCCCTGGTACCTTTGGAACGGTGTTGCGTTTGAATAATACGGTGAGTAGGTAGAAATATGTGGTTTAGATAGGTTAAGAGGATTTTTGAAAGTTTTTAAACAGTTTATGCAATGGCACCGTTGCTCAGAATTTCCTAATAAACTGTTAGTCGAAAAACTATAATAATGTCAATATGAAACAAACATCAATAGCATTCTTATCAAAGTGGCAGGTGGAACACCGACGCACAACCTGTACCATGGATTCAATACAAAATTTTGAAACTATCTGCGATGACTTACCTATGTCTGGTTATTAAGCATTTTACTTTACCATTCCTTTTGATCGCATAGCTATTCGTCTTTTCTATGGAATAGCAGATTATTCTTTTGATACAGATGAAAAATTTCTTCGCTAGGGAACTAGGAGCATGAACTGAATACATGGGTTCTTTTTGCGCGTCGATGTACCCATCATAACATCATAATGAGCTTATAGTATTCCCGCTGCTGGGACACAAGGCCTCTCTGAGAGAGGGAGTGAGCGTAGTCCCAGTGCGGGTTGCTACATGTCACATATCTTCGATTTTTTGTTCTAGGACATGTATGATTTGGCACGATATTTTCCTTCATATAAAGGTGCTTCCCTATATAACGGTAAATGCAGTATTTGGTTCTGCAGCCTTCAGTGAATAGGCAACTAAAAGTATATTTAATAGAAGAAAAAAAACTTTTGAAATAGCAAAAAGAAAGAAATTCTTATAAAAGCAAAGATTTTTATCAATAAGTTAAGAACTATTCCGGATGATTTGAAGAAGTTTGTTGCGCAACTAAGTGTCGTTTTATAAATTAAAAAAAAAATTGAGTCAAATTAAAATAAAATGACATGGAAAATTATTAACGATGACACTGGAAGAGATATAAAGCGTAGTAGTGACTATCGCCTTTATATATTAACAATATAGTTATTAAAAATATAAAGCTAGACCGAAAGAATTTTCCGAACTCTCAAGTACAGCAGTGAATTTCCATTTACCATTTTCTACAACATACATAAGTGGGAGTGGGTTTTCACACCTAATCATGATAAAAATGAAATACAGAATTCGACTTCTTGTTGAGCCCAAATTAAGGCTAAAATTGTTCAAAATATTTTTGCAGTAATTATAATATTAAAAAGAAAATTTCAAATTTTCAGTATCAAGAGTTTGTTTGCTCCTGGAGAAAAACTGGAGGGTGTAGGGTTAATTCTGTGTCCAGATTCGAAATCGGCAGCTCAAGATACGTAAAGACCATGTGGTTTAATATCAAGTACAATTTTTTTTTCTTGTGTGGCTGTGTATTTATTCAACACAAAACCACACTATAATGAAATAGGTTTTATTTAAAAGTTGCAATCTTTATTCCACGTGAAAACCGCTTTTGAATTTTGATAAGTGTATTTTCGTGGTCGTGGCTGTACATATCACAGATGAAGGAAAGACTGTCCGGCTGTCGAAATTGAGGGCGTCCACAATTTTTTGTTTCGGGGTCTCCTCTCATGCAAAGAGGGACAAATTATCTATTTTATAGAACGTTTGCATTATAAATCTGTCAAATTTCTGTACTTTGTATACATTTTTGATACTGTATGCCACTATAGTGAACAGATAGCTGTGTTGATGGGGAGTTTGTTGCGCCACTTCTTCTTCCTAGCTAAAGCATTACGAAGTGGTGAAGAGCAGGTGATTTGGGGGACTGTTTTATGTAATTTTAACGATCGAAAAGTGCTGATTATTAGCCTAATTTGAATAAATTACTTTTCATTTTGATTGCGACTTGAATTTAAGTTTTTAAGTACGAAACTTTACGTTGTCACTGACCTATCGGTTTTATGGCTATAGTATGTACGATTTTGCTGTTGGATGTACGATTTTGCTGTTTCATGATGTGAAACAAAACATGGGAGGGGAAAAGATATCGCAACCATTGCAAGGTGGTGCCTCGATATAGCGTGCGCCTATGTGGCCTTAGCCTTATAACTGAAATTCTCGTAACTACATTATATTTTCTGGATTTAAAGACAATATTTTCTTAAACAGATGAGATGTAATTGTGTTCACATTTATTATGAAACCCCACTATTTATGAACACTTTGACATGAGATGTATTAAATATCTAAATTGATTCCATTAAATGTAGTTCAATTAGATGTTATTTGCTCATGAATTTTCAAGTGAATAATGTAGTACTTACAAACAGTAATCCCATTTTGATAACGTTTCTGATGAACCGTTTTGTTTGGATCAACTTGGCAATTTATATTTTATTAATATTCTAGTGCCACAGGAGGATCTCATGATTTATAAATAGTCACGTGAAATGTTTTTTCATCGAACATATTCATAAGCACTCAAACTAATTTATTATTAACAATATAGAAAGCTATACATGCAAAAACAAATTGAGTAGGTATGGAACGTAGCATTTTGTGCATGATGGCGCGGTCAACGGAGTCTAGAGATTGCAAGCGCTACTGCAGAGCATGACGTCTTGGTTTCGATTCCCTGGCGATCAAAGTGTTATTGGGTTTTACCAAAATGAATTTCGCAGTAGCAGTCCAGAGTTTGAATTTATGCCCGGATGATGGCAATAAGCTCACCCCCTATTACAAGGGACTTAAATATAACTGGAGAAATCTGGGTGAACTGAACTACAAGTATACCAGTGCCCAACCTTATGGGGCTGTTTAGGAATGATTGCCCCCCAGTGAAGTTAGAGTGACATAATAATTTGTTGAAAATCAATAAACAAGTAAAGATTCTTCCGTTTTCCAATTTTCACGGATACACACGACGATTTAAATGAAGCAAAAGCAAATTCAGTACAGAAATGTACTGACCTCAAACGTTGAAATATAAGGTGAGAAACATAAGCTGATACATTGTGCGTAACAGAAATTCTGTTACGCACCGAAGGAACGGATCGTAAATGGTTATTTAATATTCCTTGTATATTACATCTACTTTGGGTTCTGCCTGACTTTTGGTAAGGCTGGATGTACGTAGGTGACCAATATAAATTGGAATTTAATTTTGTGCTCATTGCAATTTAAATGCCAGCAAGGCAAAGGTTATATTTAATCCGACCGTGTGTTTGCAACCGAAGGTCACCTTTTGGTGGTTCCATGCAGGATGAAAAACCAAATGTTAGTAGGCCTCTTTTGAATATTTTCTTGTTTTTTGTACAGACTGACTTCATGAATTATTAGCGTAATGTATTATATACACCGTGACATTTTAGTCGTCTTACAAAGGTTGTCCACTCAATGTATCCGACATAATATACCTCTAGGCGTGATTAAAAATTGTTACCATTAATTAAGATAATAGATACTAAGAAAAATAAATAATGGATTAGAATTATGAAACATCATTTTAATAATGTTTACGTATCATATGGTAGAGAACATACCTACCCCGTGCAAGAGTCGGCTCGATCATTCCATCTCCATTTTCCATGAGACAAAATATCAAATTTAAACCACGTCATGCGTAATCATTATGAATAATATTTTTATTTTTTAGTTATTCAAATGTTCATTTTTTTCTTGTGGATGTGTAGTAGTCATAGGCTACATGAAGTGGGCTGCCGTTGTAAGACGACTAAAATGTCACACTGTATATTTTATATTAACCTCTAAGTCCCTGAGATACCACATTTGGTATGGACACAATTGTTTTTAATTGTGTTTGTAATTACGGCATTCAACAGGTTAAACTAAGTTAAATAATGCCTCGATTGACACCATTACGCAGGTATATAAAAAAATATCCTCCTTGGTTTAATAAAAACTTAATTAGAGCCTTAAAGGAGAAGGAGAAAATAAGATCTCGGTACAAAATTTATAAAAACCCTATGGACGAGCTTGAACTCAAATTATTGGGCAAAAGGTGTTCCAAATTAGCAATGGAATTGTATAATAATTACATGAAAGCTGTTGAGGATGATATCCCTAAGAACCCAAATCGCTTCTGGTCATATGTTAAGGACAAAAGAGTTGGCTCTAGTTCTTTCCCCGCAACAATGACTAACGGAATCGTAGTGACATCAGATGTTTTGCAAATATGCGAAATGTTTGCCTCACATTTTTCCTCTGCCTTTAGCAATGCAAAAGTGACCCAAAATGAACCAGTCTCTGATTTTCTAAATAATATGAAAAATAACAGCCTTTCACTAACAGCACCTGTAATTGATCGCGAGAGCCTGTTGAATAAGCTTAAAGGTTTAGATATTCACAAAGGTACTGGCCCTGATAGTATTCCACCCATTTTTTTTTCAAAATGCGCCCTCTCTCTGCTTGACCCATTACTAACGATTTTTAATAAGTCTCTTTGCTCAGGTGTATTTCCAGACACCTGGAAAAAAGCAAAAGTTGTGCCTATTTATAAAAGCGATGAGAAAGACCACATTCATAATTATAGACCGATCTCTACATTGTCAACTTTCGCGGAAGTTTTTGAGTCTCTAATTTGTCCCTATATTCAGTCACATTTTAAACTCTACTTGAGTGATTCTCAACATGGTTTTGTGGGTTCTAGGTCAACTAGCACTAACCTTGCGACTTTTACAGAAATGTTGTCAGATGCCATGGACTGTGGCAAGCAGGTGGACGTAATCTACACAGACTTCAGTAAAGCTTTTGACCGTGTTCCTCACTATTTACTTATGTCGAAGCTTTCTGCTTACGGAATTACTGGCACACTTTACACCTGGCTAAAGTCATATCTAGAAAATCGATTCTACTTTGTCGCAGTCAATGGCTTTCAATCTGAAACTTTCAGGGTCACCTCGGGAGTACCTCAAGGCTCGCATGTCGGTCCGATTATGTTCAATGTTTTCGCTAACGATATTCCACACTGCCTCAAATTCTCAGAATGCTACATGTATGCAGACGATCTGAAGTTCTCCAGGGTTATCGAATCTGCCGATGATACTGAGCTACTTCAGAATGATGTTGACTCATTAGCAAAATGGTGTAGCGATAATGGCATGGCATTAAACGTCAAAAAGCGTTACCATGTGAAATTTACCCGAAAAAAGAAAGTGACAGCTAGTGTATACCATGAGGGCGCTAATGTTATACAAGAGGTGACTCAAGTGAGAGACTTAGGCGTTATTTTTGACAATGCACTGACATTTGTAACTCACGTCGAGCACGTAAAAACCGGCCAAGTGCGAGTCGGACTCGCGCACCGAGGGTTCCGTACAAACCTGTAGGTATTCTCGATTTATGCATAAGGTTTATGGTTATGAAAATAAATGTTTTTTTTTTTTTATATTTCAGCTGATTGAATGAACGGTAAATTGCGGTTTACGACTTATGACATTAAAAAAAAAACTACTTGCTCGATCTCGTTCAAACCAATTTTCGGTGGTAGCTTATATGGTAATTTACATCATATATTTTTTTAAGTTTTATCATTCTCTTATTTTAGACGTTACGGGGGGGGGGACAAACATTTTACCACTTTGGAAGTGTCTCTCGCGCAAACTATTCAGTTTAGAAAAAAAAGATATTAGAAACCTCAATACTATTTTTGAAGACCTATTCATAGATACCCCACACGTATGGGTTTAATGAAAAAAAAAAATTGAGTTTCAGTTCCATGTATGGGGAACCCCAAAATTTATTGTTTTTTTTTCTATTTTAGTGTAAAAATCTTGATGCGGTTCACAGAATACATCTACTTACCAAGTTTCAACAGCGTAGCTCTTATAGTTTCGGAGAAAAGTGGCTGTGACATACGGACGGACGGACAGACAGACAGACAGACAGACAGACGGACAGACAGACATGACGAATCTATAAGGGTTCCGTTTTTTGCCATTTGGCAACGGAACCCTAATAAAAAAGGGCTCTAGAATGCTGGATTTTGTTGTAAGGAATGTTGCTGGCTTCAAGCGCAGTAGTACCAAGATCTTAATGTACAACAGTATTGTTAGAAGTATCTTGGAATACTGCAGCACAATCTGGAGACCTCATTATGCTACGCACAGTTTAAGATTAGAGCGAATCCAAAAGAGATTTCTATGGCATCTCGCTTATTCCAGCGGAATCGCTAAAAGAAAGCGGTCATATGAGGCCAGACTCTCGTATTTCAGGATGGTTACACTCGAGAAACGTAGGAAAATCTCTGATTCCATTTTTTGTTCAAAATACTGCGGTCTAACATAGATTGTCCCCAATTACAAGCAACGGTTTCGGACTCCTGCTCGACTTCCTCGTGCAGTAACAGTACTGGGCTCTGGCTCTATCGTTCCTCGACTTTGTAAACTGTTAAACAGCTACAGCGACCTAGTTGATGTGCATTTTGACTCATTTGGCAAGTTCCACAGAGCAACAGTCAGTGAACAGGCTTCAGGATGCTTTCCTCAGTCCTTCCTTTTCCTCCCGTTTTAAATTTGCCGCCACTTGCACTCGCCGATCGCTGTGAGTGCGACAAGGACGACGCATCGCCCCCGCCATCTAACGGCGTGAAAGAAGACTCTTGAGTTCGAACTTAACGAGAAATCCGGCCGGTTTCCAAAATACGCGCGGTGAAAAAAGAAAACACAAAAACTATGGTGAAATACGACTGCGAGTGATAGTGTGGTGATCCCCTGGCTCCCAACATCCCGTGAGTACCTGAACTCTCCATATTTAAATTCTTTAGCCTGTTTCTGAGTAGGGAACTTGAAAAAGCATCCGTGGCTAACACGCGATACTCAATCATATTTTTGGTCCATTTCGAGCGCGAATACCTGTAGATTACAGTTTTTTCAAGCATTCTCTGATTCAATTTCAATAGATAACTATGAGATTTGCTAGATTTTCGCATTTTTAAAGTATTATCCTACAAAAATTGTGTTGGTCATACTCGCAGTGTAACCTATGCGGATTCAGAGGTCATCTTAATTTTAGTCGGGTTATATCACAGTAATTCACGTAATTTACGTAATTTATTGTTTGTAATCTTATTATTTAAAACTATTCACGATATTTATACACTAGCATACATTGTTACGTAACTATTTCACCTACAGGTACTGATTTACACTTAATAAATCTCAACTTAGGTTCGTATTTTCATACCAAAGGTCATTAATTTACGTACGAAACAAAATGGAGGAGGGTAAACTTAAACTTCTTCAATCTGAACGCGAATATGTATATCGTGATATCCAAATCCTTTACGTCTTATCAACATCTATGATTCAAGATCGTTCAAAGGTATCGTCGTTCAAGGCGAGATATACTCGAATACATTCAATTCGCGAAGAATTTGTTGCGTTATGTAGTAAAATACAAGCTTTGGAGTTAGCCATGAAACCTGATGCTCAAGTGTGTCAAAGGTCTTTGAGTTCGTTTGATGATTTGTACTATGCCGTAATCAGTGCAGCGGCTGACTTGCAGATCGCTGATAAGAGCGGAAACGTTGACGGGACGTCGCAGGCGACGGCGCCGCCCGCGTGTGTGGGTGCGTCCGACTCCATGCAAACAGGACGTAACGCGCTGCTACCTAAACTTGAGTTACCTAAATTCGATAGTAAAATAGAAAACTGGCAAACATTCTATGATATTTATAAAACTTTGATTCACGATAATAATTCGATTTCGCGAATAGAAAAATATCATTATTTAGCGTCTTGTTTACAAGGCCCGGCTTTGTCTATTGTCAAAGGGGTTCCGATGACCGCCGATAATTACGAAGTAGTTTTTAATAGTTTGATCGAGCGTTATCAAAACAAGCGTGTTATAGCTTTAACATATCTAGACAAATTCTTTAATCAGCCAGTTTTAAAATCGGGTAACTTCCAAGATTTACAAACTTTAACAAACGTAATTTATGAGGCTTACCATGCCATCCAAGCTTTAAAAATTGAAAATTTAGGTGATTTTATCTTATTTTGTTTAACTTCGCGCGCGCTGGACTCAGACACGCGTAATCGTTTCGAATCTCAGAAAAACATTTCACAAATACCTACTTTTTGTGAATTGTTAAAGTTTCTTCAAGATTATGTTAAAATCTTAGAAACTAGTCATTTATATTCTAAATCTAATATCAATAACAATCCTAACCCTCGTAACCTTGAAGGGAAAAAACCTTCGCCTGCGACTAGTAGGCAAAATAGCAGCGGATCCAAACGCTCATCTTATCTCGCAAAATCTATCCCACCTGCAAATGTGGCTTGTGCTCATTGCAGTGAGGCGCACTCGATTTATCGGTGCCCTACCTTTCAATCTTTAGATTCTCGTGCTAGACTCGCGTTAGTACAAGATAAAAACAATATGTGTACAAATTGTTTACGTACAAATCACGTCATAGAAAAATGCTTATCTAAAATGTCTTGTACGGCGTGTGGATTACGTCATCATACCCTATTGCACATTGATCCAGCGCCATCCAGCGTCAGCGCAACCACTGGAGCGAACGTTACAGCTCATTCTCACGCCGCCGTTCCCAACCGCGATATGGTTTTACTAGGGACATGTAAGGTGCGCGCGTTCAACACCGCCGCCGCCGCACAGTGGAACGAATGTATGGGAGCGGTTGGACGTAGACATGTCCGAAAAAAAAGAGTAAAATTATGCCAAACTAATGATGCCATCTTATTCGATTACTTAATGCCTTCATAACTTGTGGTGATAAATTTCTTCATAACTCCCATATTTCGGGAGTAATTTGAGAAAATGTGAAATTTTACTATGAAAATGAGTGTATCGAGCTCTCTCCCTCCTGATTCCGGGCTTGTTTCAAGTAGCGGTCTCTAATATCGTAATGCTATTACTAAGAGCTATATTTAATACTAAGACACATAGTGCGCCAAATGTGCACTTTCTGGGATAAAAGGAAATGAAAATTTAAAAAAAAAAACGTTTTTTCCCCATTTGTATTTACTTTAAACCGCAGACAGACTTATTAAGAGGTCTATAAATATATTATATATATACAGAAATATATATTAACAAAAATATTCACAAGAACTGATGAGAGTATGACTTTTAAGTAAGTTGATAATAAATTACCTAGTTTCATTAAAAGTACAATAAATAATTAAGATGTAAGCTCTAATTTACTAAGTTACACATTTTAAAACAATAACATCATTTAATTATCTTCGTCATCATCATCATCATCAATTAATTCAAATTCAGAATCGATGTCCGCTAAATCATTTATGTTAACAAATTCGATATCACTTTTCTCAGAATCCGTAAGCTCATAAAATTCCTTAAAAGAAGATTTTTTTACAAACTTATTTCCTTTTGGACGGATACTTGTAACAAGTGGATCAGAAGACAGTAAAAGATTGTGCATAATATCTTCATTGCATGAGATACTGCTATGCTTTCGAGAATGCCCCTCTCTATATTTTCTAAAATCTTTATTTCTAGCCTCAGATACCTCTTCGGATAGAAAACCAATGGGCACAATTGACATGTTCTGAACTATGTCTGGCCCATGCATTAAAATTTTATGAAGTGAAGAAGGCATATAATACCATGGGTATAACTCCACGTAAAGCTTAGCAGTATCAAAGCAGAACTCTCGGAATTTAGTTACGTTGATCTTCTCTCCTGATGAAATACACTGCAAGATCACACAGATTTTTCTTAAAAGCATAGCATCTATTCCGGTCAGTTCAGCAGATTTAGTGTAGTTTTCAAAAAATCTCCTTGCCGAGTTGCCATTGTTGGTGGATCCACTGCCTTGTTTCACAACATCGAGAAGTAAGCCCGTTTCTCTTCTTACAGCCTCTTGAACTCTTTTCTTCCTGTCATCAACTTGCCTTTTTGCTATATCACCCCTTACTTGCCATGATTTTATGTCTAATTTGTAGGAAATGTGTAATAAGCATTCCATTGAGCGAATCCAAGCGTGAAGGGTGCTTAAGCTATATTTATACATGTCCTCGTTTGCGTGTTTATCTTTGATTAACTCTAAATTATTCATTTCTTTAGGACAAGCCTTGCATATGTCACACACTGAAGCTGCTGTATTGGATATAATGGAATGAATTTTACCATCAATCATTGTCAACAGCAGTTGGTGTTTGACACTAATTCCATCAGTGATGGTGGATGGAGTTAAGGCTTCAATCTCTGCTTCGATTTCAGCCATCTCTCTCTGCACATTTTCTTTGGTTTCCTTTATAAACTTAAACAATATTGGCCGGCAAAATGAAGTGGAAGATGGTCGCTCGTTTTCCCAAATTGTTACACCTTTTGAGACGAGCCGCAGTGGTACAAGACTAATCATAAAATTACTAGCAAGATCGATTTGCTCATCTTCACTCGTCCTTTGATGATAAATGCTTTGGCTAGATGATCCGTCAAAACCCCATTTGCTGGTCAATACGAGCTGTTGATTGGGATCAACAGGGGTTTCTAACGACCTAATAAGTCTTCTTGAGGTTAAATCCATCAAGGCTTGTAATTTGATTTTCGCAGAGCTCTCTGTAACTGTGAGATCTTCTTTGGCCGGATAGCACTTAATTTTTTCTTTAACCAACATGTAGTAACTCGGGTATTGAAGAGCTCCTTCTTGAGTGTTGAAATCCCGAAGAGTGTTATAGCGCCATTTCGATAAGTTCATCGATACATAAAGAGCCAATGCCTTCAAAGGGGATATTTCCCGTACCTGAATTGATTTACCTTCAATGAAGGCTTTGATTTTTGAGGCCTCTTCTGGATTCTCCGTCAAGTATTTCATAACATAAGCTGTATCGCTTTGTCCTGCCTTTTGAAGCGCCCTTTCGGCCGAAAACATAATTTCAGCGCTGCTACTGCTGCATGAAAGACTATCTTCAGTGCGTCTTCTTTTTTGCCGGTTACTAAGGTCCTCAAAAGATTTACGAGGACTAGGATGTGTACAAGTTGAAGCATCAGATTTAGCAGGAGAAATTATGGGCTCGATGACGTCACTTATATTTTCTGTAGAAGGTTCCATATTTTCATTCTGTAATTCCGGCCATTGAATTGCAGCCTGTAGCCAAATCTCATGTTTCTTCCGAAACTTATCTGTGCTTCTTCCAGACTGTGTCCATTTTGCATAAATGCGGTAGCAAAATCGACGACACCAGTCTTTTAAACTTGTTTCAGCACTTTCACATAACTGAACACAACTGTTATCTTTTAAAACACTGAACAAATAGTTAAAGTCGCGTAAATCTTTATGTGCGCGTGCGCATAAAGCAACGTGAATATCAAGATTTGTATTAAAATTTGGAAAATACATTGCGAGATTAGCTTGGATACAACGAGGTGTAAATCAACACTGATTTTAAAGTTACTAATAGTGACCTATTTATATAAAATCCAGGTATCCCAGGTATCCTTTGTTAAATATTGCAAGGTAATTAGTTATTGTGATAATTAGTAAATGATGCATGCTAAATTAGTGTATTAAGAGCCATTTAGTAATTAAATAATAGCAATGTTCTTATCAGTAATCATTAGTGCATCAGTTTTATATGTAAACCTTAAGTCCCTAATTATATATCCTAATTAGCTTATATCTTCTCTAATTGGCTGCTCAGAAATGTTATTGTAATAAGGTAAACCTTTAGAAAAACGGTTTTAATCAACAAAATAAACAAAAAATAAAAAAAATTGTGTTATAAAATAAACATCACTCTTTATCCCAGAAAGTGCACATTTGGCGCACTATGTGTCTTAGTATTAAATATAGCTCTTAGTATTAGCATTATGATATTAGAGACCGCTACTTGAAACAAGCCCGGAATCAGGAGGGAGAGAGCTCGATACACTCATTTTCATAGTAAAATTTCACATTTTCTCAAATTACTCCCGAAATATGGGAGTTATGAAGAAATTCATCACCACAAGTTATGAAGGCATTAAGTAATCGAATAAGATGGCATCATTAGTTTGGCATAATTTTACTCTTTTTTTTCGGACATGTCTACGTCCAACCGCTCCCATACATTCGTTCCACTGTGCGCCGCCGGCACTCAATGTACCGTGCATGCACTCGTGGACAGTGGGGCGCAGGATTGTTTTATCACCGCTGCGTGCGCGCGAACCCTCGGGATAAAACTCCGCCGGTGTAATCTTATCATAGCCGGACTAGGACAAAATTCAGTCACACAAGTAAAGGGTGTGACGGAATGCACTATACGACCTGTACATGGTGATGCTCCACACTTTAATATCAAGCCAGTCGTATTAGATAACATCACTGCTCTAATACCTAGCGTTAAAGTACCATCAGTCGTTCGAGAACGTTGCAACCATCTAGTGTTAGCTGATCGCGACTACGATGTTCCCGCAAAAATCGATTTATTAATGGGGGCGGAGCTATTCCACGAAATCTATGACGGTCAGCGTATCAATCTGGGGCCCGGTTTACCTACCGCTCTGCATAGCGTTTTCGGGTGGATCCTGTCAGGGGCAGTAAATTCAAATTGTGCACCTTTAAACACCGCGTGCTCTTTAGTGGCCACCACATTTAAATTAGATGAGCAAATTCAAAAATTTTGGGAAGTGGAGGAACCACCGCGCGCTGTTATCACCGTACCTGAGAATGATACCTGTGAACGCATGTACACTGATTTAACCAATCGCAAACCTAACGGACGATACGTCGTACCTATCCTCTTAAAGGATGGCGATCGTTCGTTGGGTGAATCTTACAATGGCACTTTGTCGCGTTTGACTCATCTTGAAAAGAGACTTAATCGTCAGACTGAACTTAAATCCGATTATGTTAATTTTATGCGCGAGTACGAGAATTTGAGTCATATGTATTCCGTACCTAACCCTACGGTACCTACTCTCAATCGTTATCTTATCCCTCACAGTTGCGTCGTTCGCCCAGAGAGCACGACCACTAAATTGAGAGTAGTTTTCGATGCTAGTTCCAAAACTACTAACGGTCTATCTTTAAATGATATTGTTTTCACTGGCCCTAAGCTTCAAGTGGATATTGTAGATATCATAACTGGTTACAGATTACACACAGTAGTTTTAACTTGTGACATCTCAAAGATGTATAGAGGAATCTTGATTAGACCGGAGGATCGGAACTTTCAACACATACTATGGCGAGAATCTCCTAGTGATCCAGTTAAAGAGTACGAACTTGCGACTGTCACCTACGGAGTTAGTAGTTCACCTTATCTGGCCATCCGCACCCTCCACCAATTAGCAGCCGATCATGGCGCCGCATATCCACGCGCAGCTGAAGCTCTTCTTCACGAGACATATGTCGATGATATCACGAGCGGCGCGCCCTCTGTACGCGAAGCCATAGAACTAAAAGATCAACTTATCAGTTTATTAGGTTGTGCTCAACTTGAGCTCCGAAAATGGAGTAGCAATTCACAATCCTTTCTTAAAACCTTGCCGATAGACCATTGCCAAACACCTAAACTTTTCTCTGAAAAAAGTGATAACGCAACGTTAAAAATCTTAGGAGTCCAATATGATCCTGTGAATGACAAGTTCAGTTACTCACAGTCCCCAATCGAGGACAATGAATGTACCAAGCGTTCCATCTTATCTAGCATCGCGCGTATTTTCGATCCTCTTGGGTGGCTCACACCTTTTATCTTAACAGCCAAATTGCTCCTTCAAGAGTTGTGGCGTCTTAATCTTTCATGGGACGAACCTGTGCCCAGAGACATAGCTCTAGAATGGCAAGGTTTTATAGCGGATCTTCATAACTTAAAACTAATAGAAATCCCTCGTAGGATTATACCTTCTCAGTCTAAGGAATTTCAACTCATCGGATTTTGTGATGGATCCACTAAAGCATATGGATGTTGTATTTATCTTCGTGTCATTACCTCTCACGACGTACAAGTTTATCTTTTAATTGCAAAGTCCAAAGTAGCACCTCTAAAAGTGTTGACTGTCAACCGCTTAGAGCTTTGCAGTGCTGTGTTACTGTCCAAAGTAATAAATCGCATTCATTCCCTGCTAAATTCAAAAATCATCTTGAATAAATCCATCTTGTTCACAGACAGCTCGACTGTATTGTCCTGGTTGAATACGGAGCCACACAAGCTTAAGACTTTCGTTGCTCACAGAGTGGTCCTAATTAACGACAGTCCTGTGCCAACTCAGTGGCGACATGTGTCCACCCATGACAACCCAGCCGACATCTGTAGTCGTGGCTTATCATGCTTATCTTTATCTTCTTCTCAAATCTGGTGGTCTGGTCCTCAGTGGTTGTCCAACGCACCCTGCAACTGGCCTGTTTCAGCAGTTGAAGTGTCCGATAACGTGCCAGAACTCAAGCCCGCATCACGCGCGTGTCACACTGGTGTGATCCGTGAAGCTGACGTGCTTGATTCCATCATGGAACGCCACTCCTCTCTTTCCCGAGTGGAAAGAGTGGTTGCATGGATCTACCGTTTCATCAACAACGCGAAAGCTAAACGTTCTGAGCGTAACTTATTACCTTTTCTGACAGCCACTGAATTAATCCAATCATTAGGTCAGTTAACAAAATATGTTCAACATCAAACTTTCAATGATGTCATATCTTTAATAGCATCCAAGAAACCTTTACCCAAACATTTATCTAAACTCTCTCCTTTTCTGGACACTCGCGGGATCTTGCGAGTGGGGGGACGTCTCAAGCACGCGTCATTACCAGGTCACGTCAAACATCCATACCTTTTGCCTAAGATTTCTCGATTGAGTAGTCTTCTTATTGACTACTATCATATAACTTACCTTCATTGTGGGCCTCGTCTACTCCAATCTTTAATTATGCGTCGATTTTGGATACTCGGCATTAGAAATCTGATCAGATCGCGGTTATCTAAATGCGTGACCTGTTTTAAAATCAAACCTATTTCACTTCAACCTTTACAAGGTGATCTTCCACCATCTCGACTACAACCGGGTCAGTGTTTTCAAACAATCGGCATCGACTTCGGAGGTCCTTTTATGATAAAAGAAAGTAGACGTCGTAACGCTTATACTTACAAAGCATATCTTTGCCTCATAATCTGCCACGCGACCAAGGCCGTTCATCTCGAGCTGGTTACTGAGCTCACATCTGAAGCATTCATAGCGGCCTTCGATCGTTTTGTTTCGCGGAGAGGACTTTGTCACTCCATAGTCACAGATGGTGGTACTAACTTCGTGGGTGCCAGGCGTTACTTGTCGGAAGTTAGCAAAATGCTCCACCGCGAAAGCGATAGTGTTTCCAGTCACCTCGCTTCTCGAGGAATCACGTGGAAGCTCAATCCTCCTTCCGGTCCTCACTTCGGAGGAATTTTCGAGAGCGGTATAAAGTCAACAAAATACCATCTAAAACGTATTATCGGATCACAGATTCTTACATTTGAAGAATTTTATACTATCTTAACGAAGGTGGAAGCCATGTTAAACTCTAGACCCCTAGTAGAACTATCCTCCGATCCCGGAGAGGTTGACGCTCTTACAGCTGGTCACTTCCTCATCGGTCGACCTTTAATATCTCTGCCTGAACCAAGGTATGCCGAAAACGAGACATTACGTTCTCGTTGGCAGCTATTACAGCGCCTATCACAGAGCTTGGCGCACTTGGCAAAGGGACTATTTGCATATCTTACAACAGCGAATGAAATGGTTTAAACACGGCAACCGCCAGCCAAAACTGAACGATCTTGTAACCATTCATGAACCCAACTTACCTGCTAACGAATGGAGGTTGGGTCGCGTTGTACAGCTCCATCCGGGTAAAGATGACATTACCCGTGTTGTGACAGTCAACACATCTAAAGGCTTACTTGTAAGACCTGCTGTCAAAATTTGTCTTCTTCCAATTGAACAAAGTAATTAATTTATCTCCATAATATTTACATACTTATAATTTAATGCACTATAACACTTAAACATTTTCAAGTATTTAGTATTATCAGAATTATATATTTCCTTCAAACTTATTTTGTTCTTATCACGTTATTAAAATCTTATCAGCATGTTGACAAATGAATCTGCATAGGCCGTTAGTCTCGAACTTCATCTATCTTATCTTATGAAATCCCTGGTTGATTTCAAGTGGGGGGGATATGAACAGGCTTCAGGATGCTTTCCTCAGTCCTTCCTTTTCCTCCCGTTTTAAATTTGCCGCCACTTGCACTCGCCGATCGCTGTGAGTGCGACAAGGACGACGCATCGCCCCCGCCATCTAACGTCGTGAAAGAAGACTCTTGAGTTCGAACTTAACGAGAAATCCGGCCGGTTTCCAAAATACGCGCGGTGAAAAAAGAAAACACAAAAACTATGGTGAAATACGACTGCGAGTGATAGTGTGGTGATCCCCTGGCTCCCAACATCCCGTGAGTACCTGACCTCTCCATATTTAAATTCTTTAGCCTGTTTCTGAGTAGGGAACTTGAAAAAGCATCCGTGGCTAACACGCGATACTCAATCAGTCAGCAATGTGTAGATTTATTTTATATACTTTGAATATTATCTTTGTTTTATTTTTTATTATTTTGTTTTAATCTTAATTAAATTTTTATTTTCTTTTGGTTTTTATGTCTCTCAAATGTAATTTAATTTTATAGCTTATTATAAATTTGTATCATAGTTCTTACTTTTATGGGGCATGCGGTGCTAACCTATAATAAACTGTAATACTAACCTTAGTTAATAGAAAAATATTGTTATATTGTATGAGTATATACAGTTGTTGGTTGGCCAAAATAAATATAGGAAAATCAATTGTACATTAATTATGACGTACACAGTATACAGATTTACGGTTTTTAATTGACGTAGTGTATATTAAGTTTATTTTAACTGACGTAGATTTACTGTTTTGTTTTTTTTTTCTGGGTGGGAAATCATCAAATGACGACTCCCGCTCTGGATGGAGCGGAAGAGCGTGTCAAACTTTTATTGACTAGAATCCGCCCGTGTTCCTTCAGTTGCCCATATGCCAGGGCCACGGTATCTCTTTCAAACAACTTGCTTGAAGCACTGTATATTACGTCAATTTTAACTGACGTAGATTTACGGTTTTTACTTCACGTATTGTATATTACGACAATTCATCTCATCAAACTCTCCGAATGGCACACACATCTGTTGTTCGAATTTATAGCCACTTTAAGTTGGCGGCTTATTTACCTACTTAACAAATAATTATCCCTCACTTGTACACATACAAAAAACGCACACACACACTTATTGTATTGGCTGCGCAACTCTTTGTTTGTAACAAATTAGTGTGAGTTGCACCAACTAACTTTAACCATAACCAATGCCCAGTTAGCTATCAAATCTCCGCCCCCGTGTCACAAATGTGACCAGTTGTGACATGGACGGGAGTAGGGGTAAAAAAAAACATAAAATTTGTGTGATGTAATTTACGGATATGGCCCCTAACCGGAGATTTGATAGAACCAAGACATTGGTTATGGTTAAAGTTAGTTGGTGCAACTCTAAGTGTGAGTTGCACCAACTAACTTTAACCATAACCAATGCCCTGTCAGCTATCAAATCTCCGCCCCCGTGTCACAAATGTGACCAGTTGTGACAAGGACGGGAGTAGGGGTAAAAAAAAACATGAAATTGTGTGATGTAATTTACGGATATGGCCCCTAACCGGAGATTTGATAGAACCAAGACATTGGTTATGGTTAAAGTTAGTTGGTGCAACTCACTCTTAAAATTCCTGCCTTTCAAATTTATTGTATAAACCAAAGTAAAAGCTAAAATTTTGAAATTAGAACAGAATTTTTCAACTGAATCCTATCAAACTCATCTTGACTGTAAAATTAACCAGCTCACTTCATCCCTTCCTTTCATTCGGCACAAACAAAACAGTTTTCGCGCAGTTGCTTCTAAACAGCGAGGATCGAATTATCCTTTAAGAAAAGCTGTCAAGGTTCTTTAATGAATAAATGATGCAGAAACTTTAGATTCAATATCTTAATGTCATCCAATTTTGTATCGGCATTGTCTTAATTTTCAAGGAGAAGGACGTTTAGAATTTGTAATAATACATTCTTCATTGATTTAAATTAAGACTGAAATAATTAGCTCAGTGGAAGTTTTCCATCTTTTTGAGGTTTGATGACGTCTTCCTTGATTTTCATTATGTAATTAATTTTCCTAAGAGTGGTGTTCTATGTGGTGTCGGACATAAAAAATAGCACCACCATATTTCTTCCCGTGGGTGTCCTAAGAGGCGACTAAGAGCTTTCACACACGAACAGCGGCGGAGCAGTTGGCTATGCCGTTGGCAACACCAACGGCATAGGCATATATAACTGCTGCCGTTTACGCGTCGACGGCATCCGGCGACATGCCATCTTCAAAGATTAGCGTCATAATCGCGTGTCGACGACTGCAGTTACCTGCCGTTGGCAACATGTCGCTCGTGTTTGAGAGCTCTAAGGGACTTACTAGAGAATGGGCAGCAGTGTTCTCTATGCATTTTACCACCATACTGCGATCGTCAATCCGCCTGCCAAACGTGGCCATTATGGCAATCCCCCAAATTGGGGCACACCTTTGTCTGGCAGTGAACGTTTTTCGCCTGAAATGATGATGATCCTTAAGAGTGGTAATTACTTAACATTTTGGTATTATGTCCAGACCTGTTCCAGGTGTAGGTGTAGGAACTCTTATGAGTTGAACTAACATGATTTTTTTTCACTTAATTTTAAAGAAGACTAAAATAAGGCAATAATATAATCTAAACTTTTCTCTTTTCTTAAACCACCCAGTCATACATCAACAAAGCCCGAAACAAGACGCATTAGTTCAGTACTTACATTTTATCTACGCTCCAAATGTTCCTTCTACAAAAATAAAGCAGTAACAAAAGTTAACCAAAATAAAAGCCTAGTGCTCGTAAATCGAGACCCCAAAACAGCCACAACATAAGAGATATTAAATAACAGCGCCCGATCCACACCTCGGGAGCCTGATTGAATTTCTGTTCCGCATGATTTATCGGACATAAATACGGTTCCGTCGGTATCCATGGATGCCTGATCATGCAGTTTTGTGGCCGCCATTTTTTTTTATTGAATTTCGGGTAATGCGTATACGTTTTGTTTTAGATTAATAACGAGGGTCTCTTAGCTAAATTATAACAGTCGATCAAGCTACGCTTGCTCTGGTCGGTTAATGAATGGGTTTTTGCCCCTTAGTGCCGGCTATCATTAGTAGATGATATCATCTTTGAAAAAACAGATAGTCAGAAGACCAACAGTCTGACGACCAGTCTTACAAGGGGGTATCCCGTTGTAAGACTGGTCGTCAGACATTTACCATCTTACCCAGTAATAGGATGGTGGATTTCAGATTTGTTATAATCAGCCTATATTTTTCCCACTGCTGGGCCACACGACTCCTTTCGGTGAGAGGACTGGGCCCCGCGGGCCCAGTGCGGGTTGGTAGAAGTCACATGTCTTTGATTTTTTGGTTGTAAAAAATGCCGATTTCGTCACGATCGGTGTTAATCAGGTCAGAAGGGCTAGACTAAGCAGATTGATTGTGTCCACGTTTTGTTTTCGTTCATTATAATTTAAAACTTATTTACAACGATGACTCAGTGATGTAAGTAAAATGGTAATTTCAAAGTCATTCATGACACGTTTTCTTGTGTGGAACGTTATATATTTAGAAGACAAGTAACTAAGGAAACACAATACGCTCGAACGAACATCATACGAAAATCGTTAATCCATGTTCAAAGGACCATAACTGTCAAAATAACTTCCGGATTATTCATTAGTTTACTATTATTTTATAACCTTTGTGAAGATAACTCACGCTGTGGTAAAATTTTAAAGGTGCGTAAACATTATTCCATGCTCAAAAAAGATTGTTCATAGAAGTTTTCCATGTTGCCATCTTGCAGTTAAGTATGTGGTGGCCATATGGACTAGGGAGCACACTGTCCAACATAAATTTAATCTAGTATGTACACCCACGTTCACAGTGACACTCCTCACACAAATTAGGAGTAACTAACACTCTTCGAAATGCGTCAGAATTATTAAATAATTGGCACTCAAAGAGACCACAGCTTAAAATGAACAAAATTTACATACCTATATTTTTACATTATTCACCAACCTCAGACCAAAAAACCCACTCGACAATCTGGCACACATTTGAACGCTCAACTGCCAACTGCCAACGACCAGCCACCAGCAAGCAACAAGTTAATGCAGTCTCAAAACTGCGTCTCAAGTACTGAACTCAGTAATAACTTTTTGATGGACATCCACGTATGATCGCGCAGCCCAACTGTCCCCTTTGGCAGCGTCAGGAACATGCGTTGCCAAAAAGGTTTTTAGTAGTATAATCCAGCTATGATTTATTTGCTGTAAAACGTGAGTAGATAAACTGGTTGTTAGTTTTGGAGGCCGTCTTGGTAGTATTTTTGTTGGAGGAACGTCTGAGATGTGTCAAGGCTTTTTAGGTTAGGACTGTTTTGTTTTGTCTTTATTATTATCATTTATGGTATTGGTGATGTATGTGTCTTCATATTCAAGAGGTCACTCAAAAATAAATAAGCTGTGCTTTTTTCTGACGTTTCAACTGCATTTTTGTGATCACCTCTTAATGCGTCCAAAGATTTGTCAAAATTCTATGAACTCACATGTTCATAAACTAAACGTCTTTATACAAAAGTCATATGCCACAGTAATATTGACTTTTATTTTATCAACAACAAACATCGAATCCATTCCAACACACAGTCCTTCGACCCCAAAACAGTTTCCTTTACTAACCTATATCAATAAAATCGCCATCAGCACCTAATAATCCCTAATAAATTTCTATCTTCCCATCGAGGCTTGATATTTCGGCCGCGTGACACGATTGTGGCCATACTACATGATATTGGCAAGGCAGGTCACGTCGTCTGCCAAACACTAGTTAACTGCGATGACGCTGCACAATCAATTGTATCAATAGTGATGGCTGTTAGGTAATTTGGTTTTTGTGTTGAACGGTTTCTTTAAATTGTATAATGGTTTCTTTGGTATCGCTCTCGAGTAGTTGAATTTCTTTAATTTTGAGTTAAGCTACACATCCACTAACAATGTACGTAATATTCACTGCCTAAACAGGAGTACTCAAATCTGTATGGTCCCTTTCTCAAAAGACAATTTCATACACTAATCTACTTGGTCCTCATATGATCTGAAAACATTTAGATTTAACATAGATCTCTAAGTAAGTTTCAGTGTTTCTTTTCAGAGTAAGTAGTCGGAATACCAATCTCATATAGATTAAAAAAAATGACCTGTAAAATTGTTAGATCATGTAATAATTATAAAGTTCAAATTTTTTGTCAGCCTATAATATTCCCAATGCTGTGACACATACCACCTCTCAGTGAGAGGGAGTTGGTCATAATCCACCACGCGGAACCAGTACGCATTGGTATATGAAACACGTCGTCCTTGATTTTTTTGTTACAGGACATGCCTTTTCTTCTCGATGTTTTCATTCACCGTTTTGAGAGCAGTGGTGATGAAACTATTTGCACAAAGTAAAACGCCTGTCTATGTTCGAATCTAGGACCATATAATAAATAATTAATATATAATTCGTAATTCTGGGCTACCACCACAGCCAAGTTGGTTTCAGCATCTTATACGGCTCTCAATGTTCCGGGATCACAAAGCTCCGAGATATGTCAGAATATTCCTCAATCTATCGAAAATTATACCATATTTCAGTATTACAGTTCCACCGCAGTTGTTAAAACCGATACAATACCGAATGCCAATTCCTGTTCACGTTCTAAAATTTAACAGAACGAGTATGTAATTAAACATAGATTACATCCCGCACTGACCACCATATCGGAGTTCAGAGTCAGTTGAATGTTTAACAACGAATTACTGTCAGCGTTCATACATCAGAGTTATTGCTGCTGAGCTAATATTTCGGGCTAACCAAACAAAAAAACTCTTCAGCTTTGTAATATTAGTATAGATATCTAAAAGTCGAAAAAGAACATTCGTGGAAACTATAAACCACATTAGATCTTCGAAGGTTTGAATATTACAGCGAATATATCAAAACTTTCTTCTTAAAATTACAAGAATAAGAATTAACTTTAAACGGCATAAAATACCCATATTTTTGACACTTCACCACAAATGTAACTAGTCGGACCACTTCTATCAAAACGTTGTAAGAGTTAACGAGGTGGTTGCTATTGACGGCCCTGGTGCCCAGCCAAAAAAGTTTGGAACCAAACCCATTATGTGAATACACTGTGAGTGTTTAGTCCCGTTTAAAGTAGTTTCGGAACGCGCCATCGAACGGAATGACATCTGACTTGACAGTTTGATTTTGACACTTGACTTCTTGTTGATTTGCCGCTAAAATGGGTCCGTCGCGTTTTGGAACCCCCCCACGCTTTTGTTGAAATTAATCCTTTTAAATCGATCCGCTTGTGACAATTAGTCGTGATCCAGTTGCTTTGAGTGTTAATAACCCCAATTTGACGTAATAATACGGGTTACGTTTGTTAAAACTGAAGTTCTTGAAAGGGATGGTCGCCGCTTGGTATCTCGCGATCTTTTGTAAAGTAATCCCTTAATCCCTGAGAACCGGTCGTTTTGTGGACAATCTGTCATGACAATTTGAAGACATAACACGGGTTTTGTTTGTTGGAAATACCTGTGTTAGTTTGAAGGTTAAGTGAAAGTGACCTTGAAGCCGCGTGCCATGAAGACATCTGGCGGATTGTTGCGGATTGTTCCTGAGAATACTTACTCACAACGACACGACACGATACATATACACTCACTTACATACATAACTCCAGGTAACCCCAGAAGCAGTGTCCTTCAACCACCAGATAAGTTCTTTTGTTGTATTGTAGGTGAGTTATTTGAAGTATATTGTATCTATTGCTTGAATTGTACTTGTATTGTCTGCTCCGCGTACGGCGGACTAGTTTCGCTAGCCACTTCTTGTCTCTAGAGCCCCACAATTATCACACTTCCACTGCGCACTTGAAATCGTATTGTGAGGTCTAGTCTGGCACCGAACAGTGAGCATAATTACTCAAAATGGTGACGAGTTTTCGGCGATTTTTGATTAATTTTATTCATAGTAGATAGGAGCTTTCATGCTGGCGCATGAGTTTGAATTCGATTTAATTGTTCTTGAAAACTGGTCAATACGAAGGTTTTTAGCGAAATTTCGAACAGTGCCTGAAAACAACGTAAAATTATCTAAATTGTCTAATTTCAAGGAACGTGGTCGAGGCCATCGAATTGATCAATTTTCTCCATAGGACCAACATACAATACATAACTTACTCGTAAATACATACTTAACCTTAAATATTATATGGGACATGTCATTTTTTAACGATTACATTTTTGGTCCCGTATAGATAATTATTAAATTCGATGGCTTCTACCACGCTCTTAACTATTGACCACACTTTTTAATATACTACAGCGTGTAAGAGTGTTTTACCTAAAAATATAACATAGCAATTATGTACATAACAATTTTATACATCGACTTGTTTAGAGTTTGTTCATCATCATCAGCCTATATTGTTCCCACTGCTGGGACACAGGCCTCCTCTCGGTGAGAGGGAGTGGGCCATAATCCACCACGCGGGCCCAGTGCGGGTTGGGTTCACATGTCTTCGAATTTTTGGTTCTAAGGCATACCGGTTTCCTCACGATGTTTTCCTTCACCGTTTTGAGAGCAGTGGTGATGAAATTATTTACACAAAGTAAAGCGCCTGCCTGGGTTCGAACCCACGACCTACAACTCGTCGAGGCCGATACCACTGGGTCACCACTGTTTTAGAGTATGTTGTTGTGCGGCTACTAACTTTTTAGATTAAACAGTGACGATTTTGGCGTTTTTTTGGGTCCGGTCCATTCTTTAATAACGAGCTGCGATATTCTGTTTACTTATTTAATCATTTTTGTTCCTCTATTTTTTCTATAATTTTCCCTAGCAACTTAATTTTTAATCACACTTTAACATGATCGCCGACAAAACTTTACCACTTCCATACTAAGCGCAATCAATCATCACTTTCGTCATTAAAATGATAACGTCAATTTAATTATCGTGCGATAATCCTTAGGGGCAGCTTCTATGAGGATAGATTAAATCACAATAGATAGAGGGGTATTATTTTGTCGGAATCGGATATTTTTGTGATTAAATGAAGGTTATGAGTGTTGTATGGTATTACGATGGGATATTGTATAACCCCTTTGTTGGTAAACATTAGGGCACAATAGGCGTTCTGTGGTGCTAGACGTAAACAATAGCACCATTCCTTATTATCCTGTAGGAGACATAAGAATCGACTAAGGGACTTACTAGAGAATTGGCAGGAGCATTCTCTATGCGTTTTACCACAATACTGCAATCGTCAACTAGCCTGCCAAGTGTGGCCATTATGACAAACCAATCCAGCAGTAGGGTAGTATGATGTTGACATACTTGGTATGGTCGAGAAACGTATTTTGTTCAATATTCAGCCGAACACTAACCTGATAATAGCAAAATAATGTAAGAAAATTTAAATTCGCGGGCAACTCTGGCGGTTTCCCCATAAGAAGCTCGATCTACTATAAGGATTGAACGCTTGTTAGAGCTAGAGTCTAAACTTTTACGAATAAAAGGCCAATACCTGAATACCTCCATATTATTTCCTACCCAACTTGCGGCTTCTCAATCAAAACTTTCGGCGTTACCCATGACAGACGGGCAGACATAGCGAAGATTGCATTTCGTTCAAAGCATGTCAGGGGAAAATGAGGGAAATCCGATCTTCATACATTTTGATAGGCATTGTTAGGAGCAGGTATCATAATAACTTCTTTGAATTGTTCAAAGCGATAAGCAACAATCAATGTAAACAGCTGCTGCCTGCATCGTGACCGAATTCTGGTCGAAGTTCATTTAACACCTTAACTGCCATGGCGAAAAAAAGAAAAAGTCAGAAAATGTACTCAGTATTATTTCACTTTAAATAGATTATTTATTCCATAAAGACATTATGTATACCAAAAACATGGTCGGCAGGCAGCAACGATATGTTTAGGTTTTGTATACAGTGTTGTCAGTCATATAGTCCGACAAGGCCGAATGGAAAAAAAAGTGTCGGACGTGTTAAAAGTAGCTGTGCCCATGACCTCGCCCACGTGAATGTCGGAAATTATTCCATGGCAACGTGCAACTGGGACAAAAAGCTTATAAAATCCTAATAGCATCAGCTTTCTGCCAGTGAGAGTTTAGTCAAAATCATTCCTGCCAATATCGAATAATAGCCGAAAGATTATCTGGAACAAACAGACACACGATATTTTTTACCGTATATTTTTTCACCTGCGTTTAAAAAACTGCTATTTTGACATTGGAAACGGACACTTAATTTTTTTTTCAGTTTTTTGTAGGTATGTATAGATTAAAAATTATATATTGTAATAATAACATAAGGTCGTTGATTGATGCTACTGACAAGTAAGATGCTATCTAGTGTACCGCTTCTTGATTTATCTTTACGTTATTCTTATTTTTTATATTCTGCATGGCCCCAACATTATGCAACACTGTACATACCAAAGGCATAAAAAGATTTGAATATTAATAGTTTTAATAAAGGCACATATGAAGAAACTTTTAAAAAACAAATACTACTGTAATGTCGCCGACTATTTAAGTAAGGTTTTTTTAAACTTTCTTATTTTTTGTACACACGGCTAAACATTATAATTTCCAATTTTAACAGACCTCACATTATATAAGTTTTCCGTACAAAGATAAGTTAGCTTATACTGGAAATGTGTAGGTTGATTTGTCGCCGTGCATACATTGAATTATATTGTTATTGTATTTTTTTTTTGCTATCGTTCCAAGTTTTCAACCGAATGTAAGCTTACACGTGTTACGGTGATAAATGTATCTTATCTAATCTAATCATATCTTTATAATCACCTAATCAGACACCCTTTGGAAAGTAATAAGATTGTCACCGCAACAGGAATCTCAAAGCTACGAATCTAATAATAAATCCTCATTATATTAACTTATGAAACCTTCCAAGCTTCCTCGGTAATATTGCCAAAAGTAATTAGGGTTACATTTAGGGGCTTACCTTTGAAGGCGCCTATCTTGGGTCACCTGATGTGATTGACGAGAACCTTAGCGAATTAAACCAGTAATTAGGGACATGGCTTCCTCTGACGATAGCCTTGACTGATAAGGGAGGCGAAATTAGGTTGGTTTTATGTGGTATTTTTATGTTGTAAGGGAACTGAAGGTTGTGTTTTCTTGTTTTAAATTATTTATAACGTTGATTTTGTTTAGACGAGCTCTACCAACCTACATTTTATAAAGTCGATGCGACGTAGTGCATTTCACAGCTGCAATCAGGGCGCTGTTAAATTTACCTTTTTTTTTCAGCTGAAAGAATTGATATCGCAACAATGCAGATGCATACATTGAATTATATTGTTATTGTATTTTTTTTTTGCTATCGTTCCAAGTTTTCAACCGAATGTAAGCTTACACGTGTTACGGTGATAAATGTATCTTATCTAATCTAATCATATCTTTATAATCACCTAATCAGACACCCTTTGGAAAGTAATAAGATTGTCACCGCAACAGGAATCTCAAAGCTACGAATCTAATAATAAATCCTCATTATATTAACTTATGAAACCCAAAAATACGTTCATAATTTCTATAGCTTCCTCGGTAATATTGCCAAAAGTAATTAGGGTTACATTTAGGGGCTTACCTTTGAAGGCGCCTATCTTGGGTCACCTGATGTGATTGACGAGAACCTTAGCGAATTAAACCAGTAATTAGGGACATGGCTTCCTCTGACGATAGCCTTGACTGATAAGGGAGGCGAAATTAGGTTGGTTTTATGTGGTATTTTTATGTTGTAAGGGAACTGAAGGTTGTGTTTTCTTGTTTTAAATTATTTATAACGTTGATTCTGTTGGGACAAGTTATTTGACTTTTGTATAGAAAGACATAATATGACCCCAAATATATTGGCTTTATTAGTCGAGTTCCATGATTTAACTCGCTTGAATTGTGCAAATTGTCACTTTTAATTAATGGAGTATTTTCTATTGACAAAGTTAATTTATTTGTGGGCGAATAGTAAATTCCAGAAACGTTAGAAAAAAAATTAGGCAATTGGGACGTCTAGAATAAAACGTTAAGGAAACAATAAAAAAATAAGGAAAATTATACTAACTCCAATAGTACTTTTGTCTAAAAGGTACTATTGGAGTGCATTTTTAGACGCGATGTTGGTAAGTTTAGTCTATTTTTATGCCTTAATGTAATTTTCGTTTGTATGTCCTCTCTTTTTGTAAAGAACTCTGGGTACGCATGAACCGCACGAACTTACAAACTTCAAATATATAAATTCAGGGTAGGGATAGAGTATTTAGTTCCTGAAAGTGGGGTTTACAGCTATCGGTAAGTTCAATATTTACTAGGATTCTAATTAGTTTTTTCTGTTTTTTTACATAATTTAAAACCTAAGTCTAAATCTAAAGAAAAAAAAAATTGTTTAAAAAAAAACACGCTTCCATAGAAAACCAAACTAAAACGTAAAATCAAATGGAAAAAAGCGTGGGGTGCTTGATATCAAATAAAAAATTCTCAAAATCACCTTTATCTTATACCTTTATACGAGCAATTCTTGTATTATATATAATATATATAATCTGAATCTCGGAAACGGTAACAGTATACAAGGGGTTTCAGGGGCGATAAATTGATCTAGCTAGGATTCATTTTTATACAATGTCGTTTTATTCATGTTTTCAATGACCAACTTTATCGATAATCAACTTGAAGATAAACTTATTATTTCAAACACAATTTACCAAAAAATGCCGAGCAAAGCTCGGTCAACCAGATATTTAAACTATTATTTATTTTAATTTTTTTAGGGTGTTTCGGATTTTGTGACGTATATCAGTGTAGTTTTCGAAGACAGTTTTTTTTTGCTTGGTATCCCTGGCAAAGTAAATGGCACAACTCGATAAGTCTACAAAGTTTAAATGAAATCTGACCGTTTGAAATGGGTCAAAGTCGAGTCTAAAGGAGTCGGTTACAAACATACAGGTGCACTGAGAAAAATGTCATTTTGGCATAATCTTAAAATATCGTGACGTTGGTTTAAAATAGATGCGTTGTCTTATAATATGTTGATAATAAGTAAATATTACGCTAGAACTGAAATGTGTTAAGATGGAATCGAATTTTTTGGGTAAATAATGCAATATTATGTTAATTGTCATCGTAAAAATTTGTAATTATGAAATAACATTGTCTTCTTCAAATAATAACACAATGTAATAGAAAATGGTCCACTGTCCCATAAATTAGTATGATAATTATAAATAAGATTCTAATTAAAAAACACAATGACAGTCACCGTAATATAAATAGATTTCATAGTTTAATATGAAGAAGTATCTCTAAAAATACGATGACCTCCCCCTAATGTACTATATTAAATTATAATGCTTTAAACTTATATTTTTAAAGTAAGCATCATTTTTTAATATTACAGTCATATTATTTTATGTGAATCCTATGATAATACGATTAAATAATCTCATATTTTTAGAGTAAGCATCAAAGTTCAATAATATAGTCATATTATTTTATGTGTATCCTACTAAATTATTATTACAGAGACCCATTTATGAGTAGCATTTGAATGATGTCCTACAAATTTAAGGTGACGGCATTATATAATGAGGTCTCCCTCTCTCACTTCATTCCGCCGCCGCGCCATTTCGGTCGGCCATTTGTATTTCACTAGACATGGGCAAAGTCGTTATATTTTAATCACGGTGACTGTTGTTCCGGTTCCAAAAAAGTCACAGTGAAAAATCACCGTGACTTTGTCACGTTGATATTTCGATAACGTACGTCGGATAGGTCCTTGGAACGTCTTGTAATGTGACTATAGATTTGACAATTAATTCACTATTATCAATAACAAATATCGCCTGCATCTGTATTCAGTTTTATTATAGTATACGTATACACGTAGATGTCCATGTATGTATTTATATGTATACAGGGTAACGGAGTGTTAAAAAAATTGCGTGCAAAATTTCATATATTTTGATCAACTATTTACATTGATTTTATAATGTAAATTATTTACAGTTTTACACGATATTTTAAAATTTTATTTGGTTTTGTAATTAGAATTTAAAAATAAAAGCTGTTGCATTTTTCTAATGCCAAGTCTTGTACTTTGTACTATCTCTCGTTCAAAATACTCCCTGCCCGGGAGCGGACGTTCCGGTTCATTATCGTTCCATACTAAACATGAACCATCGCAGTGACGCGAGTGAGACGGAGTAGATGTGACGAAAAGGAACAACGTTATTTTGGAACGACGTTATTTTCTAAAAAGTCACTGTGATATTCTCAGGTGACAGATCACGATGATTTTTTCACTGTGACGTTATTTGTCACCCATGTCTATATTTCACCGCTACAGCCGGCAAGTCACGACTCACGACTCGTTTAATTAATAGCAATAACAATTCCATTAGTGCCAGTGAACGTGTTTGATCAGTGCAAAAATGGATATGGCTACGCGTGATCTTTTGAAGAAGTGGAATTTGGAACGCTACATCGATCGTTTTGAAAGTAAGTTGACAAACCTACCTAGTAAGTTGCTAGCATGAGCTCACACATTACATTCACACATTCTAATTTCTAGCAAGAATAGGGTCAGAGTGTCGTCTTAGAGGCACTATGAAAATATACTTAAAAAAATTTCGCGACCAATTTCAAGGTCACAGTTCTAACATAACCTTACCTATGGATCCCTTCGACATCGTTTTTACGACAAACGGTTGGTCGGAGACAAAAAACACCCAGACACTTTTAGCCTTTCTAGGTGTTACATACTATAGAATCGAGAAAATAAACGATTTGCGAAAATAACACTTTTTTGGCCGCTGTACACTCCAACCAAGAATAGTCTTGTCGTATGGTACCTACCCACCTACCTAGATATACGTTCATATTTATATTATACACTAGATTCGATGTGCAACTGCAACCCAAAAAAAAACAAATAGGTAGAGTGCGTCTAAACTAAAATGACGCGCCCCACTACCGCATTTACCGTAGTGTACGTATACAAATTTAAGTAGTGGGGCGCGTCATTTCAGCTTAGACGAGCTCTACCAACCTACATTTTATAAAGTCGATGCGACGTAGTGCATTTCACAGCTGCAATCAGGGCGCTGTTAAATTTACCTTTTTTTTTCAGCTGAAAGAATTGATATCGCAACAATGCAGATGCTTAGTAAACAAGACATACATAGTATGTTCCCTCAAATAGGGGACAGACTCCGGTTTGAAGCAGCTCTGGCCATGTTAAAAAGCGACCAACCAAAAGATATGGTTTGTTTTCATGTTAAATTGTATTTCAAAAAAGTAAATTTTGTTTTAAACTTTTTGCTTACACATGCCCTGCGTCGCTTAAATGCACATTCTCCTACTTGCATGTAGGTAGGTAGGTACCTACTTATTAACTTTTATTATTTTAAAGTCTTCTTAAGATACCTAACAATTTAACCGGTGCAGTATTTATTTAAAAAGTGGAATAAAATCATAACTTTTCATCAGTCTTGTTAGTTTACCAACTAAGTACATTATTATTACCTTTTTAAATTTCTTGTTAAATTTCAGGATAACTCCTACAATTCATCACTCTTTGAAGAGGTCCTGAGGAATGACTTGTTAACTAGTCTACCTTGTAACTTAGAGCCTCTGCCACCGTGTGAAGGACTGCAAAGCTCAATCCTCAACCAAGACTGCGAAGCAGGACTTAACCAGGAAAATTTGGTAAGTTCTGCAAAATTGTAGAAAAGTACTCGTACTTACTGTTTTTTGGTTCAAGAGCAATATGTATTAATTTGTAATTACATCCATACTATTATTATAAATGCGAAAGTAAGTTTGTCTGTCTATCTGTCGGCTGGGGCAGGACCTTTTCACATTTTCATACCTAAGACACTGAACCGATGCAAAATTTGGTATAGACATTCTTTGAGACCAGGATCAGTCCTGATCTTGATCGATTAGTTTTTATCAGGGCCGGATCAAGGGACGAGGGCAGGACCGTTCACACCTGCAATGCTGAACCGATTACTAGTAAAAAAATATAACACTTCCCTTGAGTTATCTCCGGCTAGGGCTAGCTATAGCCTGTTAGTTAACGGTCGCACTCGGACACATTTAGTGATTATTTCAACGATTATTGAGGTTAATTGACCGTACATACTCATATTATCACACCTTTTTGTTACATGTACTATTATAACATTGTCTCAAAGTAAATATTATTTTAGGATGGTGACATACTGGTGATACCACTGGACTCGTCGTCGTCAGTGGGTGAAGCAGTTAGACAAGAGTCCACCGGGAGCAATTTAGTAAGTTATTGCCTATTATCCTGTACTTTTGATAAGGAATTTAAATTGACATTCAATATTGTTAACCCCCGGCGTAAACAGATAAGTTTAACGTCTGTACCTGTCCTGTCCTGTATGTGTGTACGGACGGCCGTTTAGGAGCTATACTATATGTCACAAAGATCAGTAATATATTTGGAGTTGGTGACAGCTATAACTAACAACTAAATGCATGATGCCTAGACTGGCACCGACTCCAACTGATCATTATACTGAATGGAAGGTAGGTATTGAACCTGTATTTTCAACATTTTAGTGACATTTTTTTTTTAACTTTTACCTTGCATATTTAGTTTGTAATGCCATACTTATACTATTTGTGTTTCAGGTGAATACCATACTGAATTCATCAGTCGAGGGAAAACAAATAATAGCAATTGGGCAGAAAACGGGCACCTTACCCTCAAACGTGCGTGGGCGTTTATGCAAGCTGCTTATGGAGAAGCTCATTACGGCCGAAAACCCGGTACTTCTGACAGATTCGCAGCTGCTTGCTCTATCCTACGACATTGGCAGATTATTTAAAGAGGAGTCACCACCCCTATACTACGCGCCGTACCTGCCGGCTGATGCTTACCAGGCTAAGCGCAATATCTCTGGCTGGTTAGTCACCGCCAGAAGGGCTCGACGGCAGCATTTAGTTTCGTTGGGCCTTATTGAAAAGCCCAAGTCACGTTCTCGCTCCAAGTCCAGTCCTAGGCTAGACACCCCTCCACTCGCTGGAATCGACCTGACCGGACTTAAAGAAGGTAACTCCTTTTCAAGAAATTTTATGTTTTCAGATTGAATTAAATTATCAAGAACAAAATTATTGAGAAAAATATCTGAATTAGTATAAATTTTCGTTACAAATTACAAAATATCTGAATCTAAGAACCGTTATTGTCATTGTACTAATTATTAATCGTTTTAATTTTTGTGTGCAGGTGAAGTGGAGGACGTAGCGTCAGCATTAGAGCAGCTGTCAAGTCCTTCAGCTGGTCCGTGGCAGGAGGTCAGTGCCCTGTGGCGGGAGACGGTGCGAGCTCGCCTCCGGTACTTGTACTACGAGGAAGGGACATTACAGGAGTACTTCAATAAGTATCCTATCCTGAAGTCAAGTGATGGATGGCGACTCCTGACTCATGACTACGAAGCACTGTTCCCTGATAAATCCGGGGGCCTCGACGCCTTGGATGCTTCATCGGAAAACATACTAAAAGCTGCTCAGCAGAAGCTTAACACCACAAAGGACTCGTTTCTTCGTCGAAAAATAGCTGATACATTGGCAATTTGTGACGGTAAGGAAATGATTCTGTTATATGTATAGTTCTAGGTGCTCGACCTCCCTGGGTCGGTGAACCCGTTATAAAATATATAGACAAAAAAGAATTTAAAAATTATCTAACATGGTGCAGTCGTTCAGAAGTAACGGGCGGGCGGACACACATTTCGGCAATTCATTTTTACTTATATAGATAGATTTTATTTTGTTCTGATACTTTTCCCTATTTGCTCAGTTAATGATGATGTGTTGTGTCAAATATACTATTATTATTTTCTTTCCAGATGAACAACCGGAGACAAAATTAATAGCAGCGATATTGCTACTCGGCTGTCTCTTTAATATTCCTCCTGCCCGTCGATCTAGAAAAGACTGGCAAGCTTCACGAGCGGAGATATTGGATGGATTTGTGACCATCGTGGATGATGACGCAGACGTGCAAGTGGTAATTGAGGAGCGTCGCCAAAAGCTTCAAAACCTAGGTATTAGCCTCCAACCATTTATAATTTGGTGCCGCCAGTCAGGTGTCTCCTTCACAGTATGTGACAATACGTTTTACAAGTTCACAACACTAACTGAGGCTGTTGATGTGACTTTTAAAATATTTCATGCTACTGCGGCTAAATATCCTACTGAAAGCTATAACATTTGGCTTATTATCCAAATTGGTTTTTACAAAGTCAAAACATCGTACGATCGTATGTCACAATCTGTGAAGGAGATATTAGTTACTCTCGGAGTCACAATTTAAATTAAGATGAAGTGTCACAGTTGTAAAAGGACTTTTCCCACGTTTTCTTCACTTATTACCCACATAAGGAAAGAATGTGAAAAAATTGATATTACTGGAGTTTATAAATGTGGTGAAGACGCATGCTACCGGTATTTCACGGACGTTAGACAATTTAGAAAACATGTTAACTAAAACATTTGAATAAAGTAAACACTCGTTATTTGCCATCCACCTCAAACGAGGCTTGCGTAGTTCCTATGTGTGAAACAGAGACTACCAAAGTAGCAACTGAGCACATATACATTGAAGCTGATAGTGAACCGGAAGTCCTTGATAATGCTGATAGTATTTGTTGAAGCCGTTCCCGAACGACATTAAATATGTCAATGCCAGCGCGGGCGCACGGGGCGCGCGTTCGCGCCATTGCGTTGACAGCCACTGCACGAGTGAAAGACTTTTACCGATATTTGTATTTTTAATTGTAAAACTTATTATTATATACCATCAAACCAACCAGCGTTTCATTAAGTGGAGTGGCCTACTAGAAATCGACCGATCATTTGGTGACCCCGACGTGATCCGACTAAAGAAAACAGCCAAAGTTTCGTCGCAACGGGTCCGTCATTCAAACTTCGAATGAAGAAAACCTCGAGAAACTCGCCAGCCAGCAGCTGCAGCCATCATTTCCGAGGGAAGTGCATCTTCAATCCTACAATTTCCTATCCTGTGCTTTAATTTGTGTAGACATCGTTGGTGTAACTCCGATGAGTATATGCAAAAGTGCATTACCTACCGCAATTTGAAATAGGTATAAAACTTTGTAAATTGCGGCTTAAACCACATAAATCCTACTAAATAGTGTTAATACTACTGTTCTTCATTGTATTATTCAATTATTACCCATTCTAAACGATCCTCATTAGGATTTGATTCTGACAATTTACGTCTACCCACTAGCATTCCAAAGTGTTTTTATAGTGTAGACTGTGTCGAGTTGCTCTCACATAATTCATCCTAATCTAAAGTATTTCCCTTTCACGTCCTATTGTATAAAATAACACATTCTTACGTAAGGTTATCGATGATTTCAGATGCACTCTGGGAGTAGGCTTGCGAGATTTTAACAATAAAATCCGCCGTGTGTCGATCCGTGCATTCCAACTAGCACCGTGTCGATCACAGTGCGACGGTGCGCGACGTCGGCTGCGAAACCGGTTTGTTATCTTCACAAAGGAGTATTGTAACGTACCTATTCATTGTTTATCTATTATTCTATTAACAAGAACTTTATAATAGTTTGTTTACGTGTTTGCGCCGGCATCATGTTGGATTTAAAAGATTTAATTAAACAGAGAGGCAATATAAGAGCTCGTCTAACATTATTTGAAAAATTTATAGATTCAAGCAAGGTAGATATTAACGAATTACCTTTAAGACTAAATAAATTACGAGATCTGTCTTGCACGTTCGATGATATTCAATCGCAAATTGAAATGTTGGATGAAGACTCAGATAACCAAATTAAAGAGCGTGAAGTCACAGAAAACATATTCTTCAAGTTAATTGCTAAAGCTCAGTCCATGATAGACAGCTTTGAGAAAGATCATAGCAAGTCTGAGTCCTCGTCCAACTCAATATCCAAAATATCACATGGATTAAAACTACCACCGATTACAATTGCTACATTTAATGGTGAATCAACTAAGTGGCTTTCCTTTAGGGATGTATACTTATCACTAATTCATAACAATGAAAGCATTGATGATGTAAATAAATTTCATTATCTTAAATCTTACCTAGAGGGCGCTGCTTCTTCAGTCATAAGCTCTGTAGCTATATCATCAAACAACTATTTAATCGCTTGGAATTTACTTTGCCAGCGATATGATAACAAACGTCTTTTAATAAATGAACACATTAAGTGTTTGTTCTCAATTGAATCCTTACATAAGGAATCTGATGTTGGCTTACACAATTTAATAGATTCTTTGTCTAAAAATCTATGTGCGTTGAATTTACTAGGGGAACCCACTGACAAGTGGGATACACTCATTATTTACCTAGCCTCAACAAAATTAGACTGCATAACTGCCAGAAAATGGGAAGAATTTAGGAGTGATAAAGACTCGCCTACTTTAGAACAATTTTATTATTTTCTTCGTAAACGAGCTACAGTTATGGAAACCGTTAATGTTGGTAGAATTGTTAAAAATGAAAAACGTCACAGTTTGCCCAAAACAAAATCATTTATTTCATCGGCTGTTGATTCCTTGTCCAGTAAAAAACAGTGTGTTCTCTGTAAACAAGATCATAAGTTATATGAGTGTACTAAACTTAAATCTCTTTCTGTTGAAGAACGAATCTCACAAATTGCATCGTTAAAGGTATGCAGTAACTGTTTACAGGGAGGTCATAAGGCATTCCAGTGTAGGCTAAGTGGCTGTAGAATATGCCGGAGAAGGCACAACACTCTCCTACACAAACAATCTCCTTTCCAGAATACACAACAGAATGAACAATCATTATCTACTTCTACATCTACTACTGCACCTTTTTGTGATAATAATTTAAAAAAAATTGAAACAAACTTACCTATAGTGGCCTCCGCTGCAGCATCTGGTTCCTCCACATCCATTTCTATGTCTGCTGTCTCAGCCAATCAAGCTCTTCTGTCTACTGCGTTGGTCAAGGTGACAGTCAATGAAAAATTGTTTATTTTGAGAGCTTTACTAGATTGTGGCAGTCAAACATCCTTCATCAGTGAGAAAGCTCAGAAAATGATAGGTACCTGTACAGAGAAAACTGATTATCACTGTGTTTCTGGTTTGGGCAATACAGTGTTGAACATTACAAAGCATTGCAACATAGAAATACATTCTATGCACACATCGTTCAGCAGGCCTGTCAAATGTTTTGTTTTGCCTCAAATTACTGATAATTTGCCGCATACTGCAATTTGTGTACAGGAATTAAACATTCCCAGTAATATTCAACTTGCTGACCCTAAGTTTTATTTACCAGCCGAAATAGATTTATTGCTAGGTGCTGATATATTTTGGGAATTGATTCAAACTGCTAGAGTTAGTTTGGGTTCACAAAGGCCAATACTACAAAAAACTCACCTAGGGTGGATAGTTTCTGGTCCCACGGGGGGAAGCCAGTACAATAGTAACAATCAAAAATTACACTGTCATTTCTCGCAAGGAATTAAAGATCAATTAGCTAAGTTCTGGGAACTCGAAGAGATTCCTTCGAACACTGATCACGAAAGTAACGATTGCGAGAAATTATTTAGCGACACTACATTTCACCTTAGTGACGGCAGATTTTGTGTCAAAATTCCGCTTAAGGATTCTGTAGACACATTAGGTGATTCGTACAGCATGGCTGAAAAAAGGTTGCTTCAACTAGAGAGGAAATTTAAAAACAAACCAATTTTGAAACAACAATATTGTGATTTTATTCGCGAGTATGAAAACTTAGGTCATATGACTCAATTGAGCAGGAAACCTGTATTTGGTTGTTATTTGCCGCATCATGCAGTAATACGAGAAACTAGTGAAACTACTAAACTACGTGTTGTTTTCGACGCCTCAGCAAAAACATCTACTGGAGTCTCGTTCAACGACATACAACATGTCGGACCAGTAGTGCAGGATGACCTCTTTTCAATTCTATTGAGGTACAGGCAACATCGGTATGTGGTATCAGCAGATGTGGAAAAAATGTACCGCCAAATATTGGTGGATCCAAGTCAGCGAATGTTACAACAAATTTTATGGCGCGACGATCCGTCAGAACCAATTAAGATTTATCAATTAAATACCGTGACATACGGAACGGCTTCGGCTCCATTTCTAAGCACGAGGTGTTTGGTACAGCTCGCCAAAGAATGCAAGGACGACAAAATATCAAACGTCATAAAAAATGACTTCTATGTCGATGATTTCCTTTCAGGAGCTGAAACTGAAAGGGAGTTACAGAGTATTATCGATTCAGTTACTGCAATTCTCAATTCAGCTTGTCTCCCTCTACGCAAATGGCGTACCAACTCACCTTCCGCAATTCATGTCGACTCAAACCCTTCATCATTAAAAAACTTAGATTTGAGTTCTCAAACTTCGAGTGTGTTAGGGTTGAAGTGGGACCCGGCCCAAGATGTCTTCCGTTTTTCAGTTGACATGCAACGTGAACAAGTTGCAACTAAACGTTCAATTTTGTCCAACTCAGCTAAGTTATTCGACCCATTGGGTTTACTCGGTTTATGTACTATTGTTCCGAAAATAATACTACAAAGGCTGTGGCTATCGAATTTAGATTGGGATGAACCTGTAGATAATGCAGTACAAAAGGAATGGACAAGGTTTTTAAGCAATTTGGAAACTCTTTCTAAAATTGAAATTCCTAGATATGTTCTTATTAGCAAACCAATTATAATCGAACTTCACTCATTCTCAGATGCTTCCCAAGTTGCCTATGCTTCTGCAATTTATCTCCGCTCGGTCGACAGTTCCGGGCGTATCCTCGTTAGATTACTTTGTGCTAAAACAAAGGTTGCGCCAGTAAGGTCTGCAACCATACCTAGACTCGAGCTATGTGGTGCCTTACTTTCCGCACGCCTGAGTAATAAGGTTTTAAAAGCGCTACGTTGTAAAATTGACTCAGTTATTCACTGGACGGATTCAACAGTAGTCCTGGGTTGGTTGTCCGCCCAGGCTTGTAATTTGAAACCCTTTGTGTCAAACCGTGTTAGTGAAATACAAGAATTGACTAAGCCACACACTTGGAGACATGTTCCTGGCGATACAAATCCTGCAGATCTAGCGTCTAGAGGATTAAATCCTAAGTCAATTCATTTAGCTAAACTATGGTGGGAAGGTCCATTGTTTTTATATGAGCACTTTAGTAAGTGGCCTCACAATATTAATAGCAAAAATATTCCTGAGTTACCTGAACTCAAAACTAATAAAAAGATTAGTACCATTACGCTGCAGACTACGACAACCCGTCCAGTGCTGATAGATTTTGAAAGAATTTCCAGTTTCACCACTATGCAAAGATGTATAGCCTATGTTTTACGCTACATAAACTATAAGCGATATAAAAGGGCCAAGGTTACTACTGGTCCATTCACACCTGATGAATTGGATGCTGCATTAAATGTTTTAATAAAACTACATCAGCATGAATGTTTTTCTAATGAGATTAAATTGATTAAAAATAAGCGTGACTTACCGTCGAAATCCAATTTGTTATCTCTCAGTCCATTCCTCACTGATGATGACATACTTTGTGTAGGCGGGCGCATCCAAAATTCAAATGAAACCTGCAATAAAAAGCATCCTATATTATTAGATGCCAATCATAACTTTACGAAATTATTATTCATTCATTACCATAAAAAGCTTTTGCATTGCGGACCTCAATTGTTACTCAACGACTTAAGAAGTAAATACTGGCCCTTGAAAGGTAGAATATTAGCCAGAAGAACTGTGAACGATTGTAAGTTGTGTAGGATAATAAAGGCTAAAAGCGTTAATCCTATAATGGGAAACTTACCTGCTTCAAGAGTTACTCCTAGTGTTCCGTTTCAAGTAAGCGGTGTAGATTTTGCAGGGCCGTTCTACATCACCGATCGCAAAGGTCGTGGGTGTAAAATCACAAAATGTTACATGTGCCTATTTGTCTGCTTCAGCACAAAGGCTGTGCACTTAGAGGTAGCAAGCGACCTCACTTCCGATGCTTTCATTTTGTGCTTGAGGCGTTTTATATCCCGCAGAGGAAAGCCCTTAGAACTGTACTGCGATAACGGAACAAATTTTGTCAGCGCAAACAATGAATTAGCAAAGTTTTTGAATTCAAGTAATGAGTGCGTTACCGGTTTTGCTGCCGACGAAGGCATTACGTTTAAATTTTCGCCAGCTTACTCTCCCCACTTTGGTGGGCTTTGGGAGGCAGGCGTTAAGTCCGCTAAACACCATACGACTAGGATTTTAGGTGATAAACATCTTACGTTTGAGGAGTTATCAACGTTGTTTGCGCAGATTGAAGCAATCCTCAATTCACGTCCCTTAAGCCCCCTATCCTCTGATCCTAATGACCTGAATCCTTTGACACCCGCGCACTTCTTGATCGGCAGGCCATTAACTTCCTTCCCATCGAAAGTCTTAATCAATGAGAACATCAATAGACTTGACAGATACCGAAGTCTAGAGCAAATGCGGCAACATTTCTGGGAAAGGTGGAGAAACGAATACCTAAGCGAGTTGCAGCCAAAACACAAATGGCGGATATCGCAAAGAGGATTTCAAGAAGGCGATTTAGTCATCATCAAGGAACCAAACGTTCCGCCATTGAAATGGCGTATGGCGCGGATCTGTAAACTGTATCGCGGGACTGATGGAACAGCACGAGTGGCAGATGTTTACACGTCAAGGGGCACTTTCCGCCGAGCTGTCCATAACCTTTGCTCTCTACCCGAGCCGACTCCAACCGAAGAACCTCGAAACCCTGAAGCGTTCGAGGAGGGGGAAGATGTTGAAGCCGTTCCCGAACGACATTAAATATGTCAATGCCAGCGCGGGCGCACGGGGCGCGCGTTCGCGCCATTGCGTTGACAGCCACTGCACGAGTGAAAGACTTTTACCGATATTTGTATTTTTAATTGTAAAACTTATTATTATATACCATCAAACCAACCAGCGTTTCATTAAGTGGAGTGGCCTACTAGAAATCGACCGATCAGTATTATTCATAAAGAAGTTTTGAAATTTATTTCAACGCTCTATGTAAATCCCTCTGTATCTCGATCGTCTGTACAAGCTATGGTTAGTCATTTGCAAACCCTTCTTGACAATATCGCACCGTCTTTAATGTCCGTATTCGGCCCTGTGCTAGCTGATGAGGAAAGCATGTCTGGAAGCGAAATTAATAAACGACTTCATAAGTTCAACACAGCTTTGAAGGGCATCTTTTTTCCGTTTCGTTCAGAATATTTGAGATTCCGAGAATTGAATTTATTAGGTTCTTTTATACCACCACATGAAGTAATCGTTGGTTATTGTCCTGACATTTCACAAAGGAGTAACACTTTAGTAACATTACACACCAAGCCACGTACAATGCAAGTAATTCAACTTCGCCAGGTTTTGAAGTTTTTTTTTTCCATTGACACTATTTGGAAAGATGTAACGGATTATTTGAACCACCTAAGGGGTAATTTAATAATCCGTGAAGAAAATCCGATGAGGCCAATGTGTCTAGAAAATGTAATGCAGGGATCTGTATGGCTGGCAATGTGTACACCGCAGGCGTCGGACATTATTCTTCCTTTAGTAGTATACTATGATGATTTTGAAATTGGAAATCCTTTGGGGAGCCACGCTGGGGTGCATAAGCTTGGTGGTGTATACGTTTCCTTGCCAGCACTCCCACCACATTTATTTTCATTGTTGAATAACATTTTGCTGTTAGCTATTTGCCATTCTGCTGACAAAACTAAATATGGAAACAAAGCTATTTTTGACCCTGTTATTGAGGAATTGAATTACTTGCAAAACAAAGGAATTTTTATAGAAAATAAGTTTTTTAAAGGAACCGTAAAATTGAAGGTTGTTGCTATAACTGGCGATAATTTAGGCCTGAATTCAATTCTCGGGTTTACTGAAAGTTTTTCAGCTAACAAGTGTTGCAGAATCTGTAACATTGACAAGAAAGGTTTGCAAACTGCTCTATATGAAAACAGTAACTTGCTTAGAAATATGACTTCATACCACGCTCAATTGCAAGAAAACGATACACCTAACACGGGCATTAAAGAATCATGCTGTTGGCTTAAGGTGACAGGATTTGATTTATTTCAAAATGTAGCAGTAGACCCAATGCATGATATATTAGAAGGTGTAGCTCGTTATGTAATGACCTTTGTCATAAACCACTTCCTTGCCGAAGGTCTTTTAAAGATCTCAGTATTGCAACAAAGAATAATTTCATTTGATTATGGACCAGATAGGAATTCAAAACCAAGTAATTGTTTAGTTGTCCAAGGTTCGAAAGTAAAATTGAAAACTTCAGCATCAGAAATGCTTACCCTTATTAGATACTTCAGCCTAATAGCCGGGTTTTACATTCCTTTAGAAAATAAAGTATGGAAATTATACATTATGTTGCGGCAAATCACCGACAGGTTATTAAGTCATAGGGTCTTCAGTGACACCAATATTCAACTCCGGGTTATAATAGCAGAATTTAATCAATTGTACACGGAGCTAACAAAATCACCCCTGCAGCCAAAGTTTCATTTTCTGACTCATTATCCTACCATGCTAATGAAGTTCGGCCCCGTACGTAACATGTGGGCTATGCGTTTTGAAGCCAAGCACAGGGTATCTAAGTTAGTGGCTAGATCATCTTTTAATCGAGTCAATGTTTGCAAGACTCTAGCAATAAAATGTCAACTTATGCTCAATGACTTGTTTGTGAAAAATACAATACCTACAACAAAAATACTAGGAAAAAAATCTGCATTAAATTCAGGAGACACTGTCAAGTTTTCTCTCGGCACTGGCGTTGTCCTCAAATATTCGGTTACTTCCGCTACAATAGCTGGTGTTATATGGCAGCGGAACTCTATTGTTACTGTAGATATAGATGATGAACAATTCTTACCCACTTTTGGCCAAATTGATGCAATTTTGGTGACAGATACTGAAGAGGTTTTTTTCCGTTGCTGTATGTTTGAAACTATTGAATTTAATTCTCATTACAATTCTTATGAAGTTAAACGTGGTAATGATTATCTGTGCTTTCCTTGCCAAAATGCCGTTTCTCCGTGTCCTAACACGCTCACTCTAATGCGAGGTAACACGTCATATATTACAAGTAGATGGTACCTAGAGTAAAAATTTAAAAATTCTGTAGGTATTCTAACGGCTTACGGTCGCTGCTATAATACCTTGAAAATGCGCAAACGAGTTAACTCGTTTGCTCATTTTTAAGGTGTTTTTATTTTGAATCCAGTAATATCAATTTTTTTTGGAAACGTTTACATAATTATTAATTATGTACTTATACCGTACGCGGCGTTGCTAGTTTGAGGCACTGCAGAGTCCAAGGGCAGTTATTTTTTTATAGCAGAGTGCGCTCAACTAGTAATCTACCCTTAGTTACGGTATTTATCGGATATCCCTTTAGGATATCCTATAAAGACGGCCCGATAACGGTGTCCGCATAAAGTAATGGTATGAGCCAGCACCAATAGCTGGTTTAAGGTGAACGCACACTTATCAGAGCCGAAGGAGGCGAAGGAATCAAATTTTAGAATTACTTAAATGAAGTCCAATGTAACTTCGCACACTTATCCGCACCGAATCGTACGACCTTATTCGTCCGATTCGGTAAGTGTGCGAGGTTCCATAGGATTTCATACAAGTAATTCTAAAATTCGATTCTTTCGCCTCCTTCGGCTCTGAAAAGTGTGCGTTCACCTTTAGTAATAGATTTTAAAGTAAAGTATTTGCATGAGGGATAGATTAGTCTCATCGGAGTGTTTATAGTAGCACTTTACTTGAAAATAGATATTTACTATAATAATATAACCAATTTATTGTATGCAGCTTTAAGGTGAAAGCGTCAGGGTAGCCCGCGAAATTCAAATTTTCTTACGTTTTTTGCAATTTGCAGGCCAGTGCTAGGTTTTGATTGAAATGTTAGACGCGGGTGTAAGACGTATGTAGTACAACTTATGTACTTACACCCACGTGCAACATTTAATTAACATACAACCTAGCACTGGCCTGCAAATTGCAAAAAACGGCTACCCTGAAGCAATCACCTTAAGGGCAAAAATGTTTTAGTTATAGGTACATTAATGTAAAGTTTGTTATTTTTTGTAAATTAAATTTCTACTCGTCTCAACCTTTATTTTAATTTGTAAAAACTAGAATTATTGAACATAATGTATATAATGATTCTTTATAATGACCGACAAATAGATACTGTAATCATTAAGGCGAGGATGTTTCTAAACAAAACAGTCTTCTTTTATACTGAATATAAATGTTTAGAGTATATAATAATTATTCATTCATACTATGGAAATAAAAATACCATTCAATTTTCTGTTTAATTTATACATACATCCCTTTTCACCTTCTTACCATTCTTGCCAAGGTACTTTTTTCTATTTTTTTTACTTACTCTCCATTTTTTTAAGGTTCAAGTTTAGGGTTCTTCAGTTTTTTTTAATGTTGAGCTCACACCTAATAATATTTAAAAGGAAAGAACCAATATTGGATACTTAAAAATAAGGGGATCATGTAAGTCCAGTGGCGCCCTCAATTATAGGAGGATTGTGATTTCTAATAATCCAAACAATTTCTGTGTAATCCACCAGTATTTAGTTGTAGTCCTACTGATGGAGAATGAGTAGAACTACAACTAATCACTGGTGTATTATAGAGATATTAATTGGTTTATTAAAAAACACAATCCTCCTATTGAGGGCGACCTCCGTAAGATAATAGGCTATAACCAGAGATATGAGGAAATAGTAGGAAAAGTAAGAGGACCTAACCTAAAATACGAGGAGGTTACCGAAAAATAGTAGGAAAAATAATAGGATATAACTGGATATATGAGGAAGGCACCGAAAAATAGTAGGTAACTAAAACTAAATTCATGGTGACACATCATCTTAAATACTGTTATCATCAACATCAGTATTATCATCGTTCTTTTTGGTGAATCACTATGCTCCGTCCTTTGAGTGAATTCATCATACTTTAAGCTGAATTCACCTCTTTTATGATTGTCAGTTTTCTCAGTGTGAACCTAATAAAAGCGTGTTAATATGTAGCAATTACTTAATACGTATTTCTGACATTGTCGATTCGCCAACAAATAAATTAACTGCGTTTAAATTGTCTACAAAAAATACTATATTATTTAAATCGTTCGAATAGCCCGACTAGGGCAAATGAATTCCTGCAAGTCGACTAATAACACACAATTAGTATAAGGACAGGAAAATTATGATCGTATCATCATTGTCCTGTTCTTTTAATTAAATAGGTTATGATCATCATTTTTCTGTCCTGTACCTTAGTAGAACACATGCTGCGACACTTAGTCAAAGTAAGTAAATGAGGCCATGTTTCCTTTCCAATTAACTGTGACAAGACCTACAGAACTCTGTCAAGGTCTCTTTTTAACTCATTACGTTTCGCTTCTCATGAATTATATGGCCTGGTTAGCAGTTATAGTACGGGGCATCGTGTTACGCAGAAACTAGGTTCATCATCATCATCAGCCTCTAGCAGTCCACTGCTGGACATAGGCCTCTCCAATTTCACGCCACTGTGCTCGATTTTCAGCAACCTTCATCCAGCTGCTACCAACCACCCTGCGAAGATCGTCGCTCCACCTAGCCTGAGGGCGTCCTACCTTACGTTTGCCAATTCGTGGTCTCTACTCAAGAACACGTCTACCCCAACGGTTATCGGTTCTACGGCTTATATGGCCGGCCCATTGCCACTTCAGCTTGCTAATTCTGTGAACTATGTCGACAACTTTAGTTGTCTGCCGGATTACTTCATTTCTGATTTTATCCCTCAGAGAGACTCCAAGCATAGCTCGTTCCATAGCTCGCTGAGCAACCTTGAATTTATAGACCAGCCGTACCATGAGTGTCCACATTTCAGCTCCGTAAGTCATAACAGGCAGGATGCACTGACTTTAGTCTTTAGGCTCTGCGGAATACGAGACGAGAAACTACGTTGTAGAGGCCGAATAGACCGTCACTTCATGTAAAATACTGGCATTCAGTTGCATTCGGTGAGACTGAAAGCCGACGGCAACATAGTAGGGAAAAAGCTAGGCAGGTGATAGAGTTGACAAGATTTATCAGCGTTTCGGAATTTTGAACCAAACATCTAAATAAATCCATGTTAAATTCAACGCCACGCATACCTATCAGAGTACCAGACCAAACAAAACATAACCTCTTCTTTGTGTGTTTTGACGTGTCATTCAAAAATATGCCAGACGCAGTATCGCTTTTTGCCAGTGAAACTTTTTGTTGCTGCTGTGTGTTAAAAACATAAAAATCAATGAATGTCTGTAGGTCACAGTTAATCACATAAGTTGTATGTACTTATAATTATGTACTAACTAGTTTTTGTTGCATCTTTGCACTCATGGATGTCCGAAAATATCCCACGCGAACGTGATTTTAGCAAAGTCCGTTCAGTCTTCTTCCTTTCAATCTTGAACATGCATCTTCACGAACAGACAAATATACTTTGTTACTATTTTATTAAATCTATACTAATATTATAAAGCTGAAGAGTTTGTTTGTTTGGTTTAACGCTATAATCTCAGAAAATACTGATTGTAATTAAAAATATTTTTTTGTGTTGGATAGCTCATTTATCAAAGAAGGCTATATATAGGCTATGTAAAAGCACGCTACGGCGAATAAGAGCGGATCAATAATGAAAAATGTTGCAAAAACGGGAAATACGGTTAAGGTAACGCTACAATCATGTAGAGTGTCGATAGCCATTTATCGATGAAGGCTATAGACTGTATAACATCACGCTAGAACCCTTAAGAGCCAAGCAAAAAGAATAAAAGTTACGAATACGAAGAACTTGCACAGGCAGACGATTCGATGCGGCAAGGCGGGTCCGGGGAGCAAAAGATTTAAAGTAAGAAATTTTAACTGTGGCGACCTCTTCAACACCAAATTAGAATTTCACAAGACATCCTTCGTAACACAAATTCTACTTAATGCAACCGAAGTTCCCATCAGAGGCAGTAGCCAAAACACCCACGGAGTATTTGTATGAAACGGAGGGCCCTCCGTTTCAAGCCCGTTTCTCTTTGCCTTAATAATATGTAAGGATTTCCTGACAAGTTACCAATAGATATACTTGCCGGATCGACATCCTGTCTATTTCTCTTTCCACTTTTTGAGGAATAATACTCATAAAAGCATAAGCGACAAATCGGGATTAAGTTTGACAGATCTCTAATCTATCGCGAAAGCGCCCCTCACTCGCCTGCTTCCTTAAGATAACTCTCGCTACAATGAATAGCAATTCGTTTGATGAGTTTCTTTATGCCCTTATTTTGATGGAGTTTGTTGTGATGGGAATTTGTTGTTTGAATAAAAATACTAGCTTTACAAAAAAAAAAAAAAAAAACTGGTCAAAAACACAGTTTACCCAGAGATATTGCAGGTTTAATGTGATCAGGTTTCATAACGCAATGGTTAGCTTGTTCAAAAATATGACATACATACATAAATACAGGCGTTTTTCCCATAGGCGTAGGTAGAAACTACGGAACGAAAACTGGTACGATACTTACACTCCTTTTGGCTCGTTTCGGTTCATACACTTGGTCTTATACGCACGCCGATTGCGATTACACTAGTGCGTCCCTTCTCAGTGTTTCTACTCACATCTATCTGAGAAATCAGAAGCAGATGATAGGGATTTACACTAGGTTGATATTTGCCGTGCGGCTATTCGCTTTCCAAATCGAATCAGCACCCCAATTACACAAATCGATAAAAATCGCAGATAACTAGTTAATTTGGCATCAAAATGACGACCTTCATGTGGTAGGCGTTCGCTTGTGACTAAATATTTTCACGGTCGATTCTAGTCATCTGCTGGATGCGACCTGTCGTTGCACGACAAAAGTTGAGACCTACCCAAATTTGGAATTTTAAAAGTCATCTGTGGCCGAATTGCTATTTAGCGGCTTAAGACACCTGTTTAAAGCTCGAATAATGCTAGTACTATACTTTTGAATTGTAGTATAAAACTTGAGATAAATGCTACAACATACGTAAATATAGTACCTACGGAATAAAATCAATTTCCTTCTTTTATCGTTAACTTTGTAATGTTTGCTACCCAAAATCGTATGGAAGACACAACCAACATTATTAGAATAAGTCTGGTTTTTATAACAAGATTGCTGAAAAGTGTATGGTCAATTTAAGCGTCATAGAAAATGTTAAACCTTGTGGTAGCTCTTAATATATTTACTTACTGCATTCCACAATGTGGATTCAGATCGAAAGTTTTACAAATACACGACCATTGTAGACCTTTTCGGGCTACAGTACAGTACCCATGAGAGAGGAAGTAAGCTTTGGTGACGAACCGACTAGATTCTCTGCATGACTGAGAGATTGGCTTCTACATCACAGGTGCACGTATCTACTCGTACACACGACTTTCACACGGAACAAATATTTGAAAGGCCCACAGACGTTTGTCCAGGTTTGTGTTAATACGATTTATGTTTGTAAACGTGTCCTCACGATACAGTAAAGCGACTACTGAGTATCCATTCATCCACCATTTGAGTCTTTCTCGGCTTGTCGATCTATTCTGTGAAGATGTCAATCTGAAAATTTTGGTGTTCTGAGCTTAAAGTCAGCTATCAATCATATGTTTCACTAACTTTTGCTCGCGGCTACGACAGCGTGGAATTCGGAAATTTCGTTGCGTTAGCTACCAAAAATATGCCTAAATAATAACATGTTTCCTTTGAAATGAAGGTCTTTCCACCTTTTCATCTCTTTGGGAGTAAGATTATCAAAAACACTGAAATATATGTATAAATGTATTTTAGATTGTCCAAAATATAAAGAACCTAGCTTTTAAACTTACGGACTTTCATACAAACAACCGCCTATTCCATCCATTTAGAGGGGAGTTTACTAAAATCCTTTATTAACTGAAAACTCCTACTCATAAGCTACCATTGTGCCAAATTTCATCTACGTAGGTCCAGTTTTCAGATTTTGTGATTAATCAGTGAGTGAATGTATGTATTAGTGACCTCTCGCTTTTATATAATTATAATAGACTAGCTGACCCAACGAACTTCGTACCGCCGCAGAATCAATAAAACCCATGTTAGGTGAGCTCCTACCAAGTTATGCCAACCTGGTACTTCGAAGACATAATAAGGAACTTTTTTGGATGATTTTTTACACCTTGGGTCCGAAAAACCCAAATATCTTATGGACCCCTATTTAAAAAAAAAAAATATAGCTTATGTTACTTGCAGATAATGTAACTTTCTAATAGTGAAAGAATTTTTAAAATCGATCCAGTGGTTATTGAGTTTATCCATTACAAACAAACAAACAAAAATACAAACTTTTCCTCTTTACTAGTGATCGCCCATTGGTCGAAATTCGACCGTACTTCATTTGAATAGAAATACATTATTATATGCAAAAATATAGATAATAATAAATATAAAAAAATAATATTAACCATATTATTTTTTTATATTTGACATTCAGTAACACTATAGACAAATTGTTGACGCTGTACTACTGTGGAGAGGGTTCGCTGGCGGGATGGTGATGGCCAGGACCAGGACGTAGGTGTAATGAGTAAAGAATACTTCTTCAGGACTCTCTTTTTTATTTTCTTAATACTTCTTAACTGCTGGATATGGAACAATATGGAATGAATTATCACAGAAAGCTCGTTTTTATAGAATTTTCCCTATTATTTTAAATAGCTTCTGCCCGCGACTTCGTCCGCGTCAAATTTTCGCTCCCCTTCCCGTCTAAGACTAGACCTTTATTTCAATTAGGCTTGTCAGCAATTAATCAGAAAGCTAGTCGTCCGTTCCAAAACTAGGTCTTCATGGAGAAGAAGGACAAGAAACTCCATGGAAACAGTATTGAAGTATTATATCAACACATTTCTTACATTGCCATACATTATCATTATCTTAAATACATTAATTCTATCTCTTGGACCATTGCCCAAGAGAACTCTGAATAATATTAATATAATCAAAATATAATAATAATATCTAGGAAAAGAATATGAATATTCCATTTATAGGATGCACACACACACTACACTGCACTGTTTACACTATAAACAGTACAACAACAATGTCATAATAGGCAATAATTACGATATAATATCAATTACTTAACTTACGTGACCTCTGGTCGATCCTTCCACACAACAACAGCACTAGAACTAGCCAACTGAACATCTGCCAAGCAACTGACAGTTTCACTGTGGCTCCGGCCTTTTATACCCGTTAACAAACAAATATGATTCAAAAACTGACAGCTTGAGTCAAATCAGTGTTTGACTTATACAAAAATAAGTATATAATAAAAAACATTTACTAATTCCATAATTCAATATTAGACACATAATAATTACATATAATAATTACATATATCACGACCATACTGACAAGTACTTCGCTCTCGAAGTACATTAGATACCTTGTTTTCTAAAACTGTTCTTTTTTTTTTTTTTTTCTCCTTTTGTTTTGCCAAGTGCCTAGACGTGCTAAGTCCCCTCCATCCGCTGCTAGTGGTATAGACTTGCACCAAGCAAATGACCGACCAGCGGAAACAAATCTTATCGGTTACTTCGTCATGCAAGTCCTATTCACCCACTGCTGGTGAGATAGACAAGCACCAAGTAAACGATCGCCTAGCGAATCTTTACTTTTTTTTTTACTTTTCGTTTGATTCTCATTTCAGGTTCTCTAAGCGTAATAAAACTTATCTACCTATGTATCGAAACCTTTTATTTTTTTTTCTTTACCTCCCTAATGTAATAGAAACAGGTTAAATACTTTAACAATTTTGACAAATAATAAATCGTTTATCGGTATAATTTAGTTTACAAAACAATTATTTTAGAAATAATTGAAAAAGCCATTCCTACTGATTAACTTTTAACTATTGAAATGAAAAATTAACCGTTGTATCAAAACAGTAGCCAGTGATCATGAAAATGATTCGAATAATTCATTGCTCGGTCAATCTGACAATATTACCGAAAACCGTATTCAATAATCATTTACAATTAACATTTCCACAAATTTATGACATGGCCACTCCGACCACAACATTTCCACTTCACTTTAGAAGTAATAACTGTAACTAATACTTAACAAACCAAAGTAAAAACAATTATTTCACAGAGGTTAATCTTGAGAAAAGCTATTTATTTTCTGTACTATGTGATGCTCACTACTTTGAAAAAATAAAGAATTAATCCAAGTAAAAGAAGCCACATCCTCAAATTAATTTCAGTAGGTGGTGTTAGCTACTTTCTCACAGAGTCAACGGAGCCTGACTGTCCGCTTAAACGGGTCCAGTGACCACGGTCTCCAGCAACCAAAGACCGATTGAAGAAAAAAATGGAGGATCATACCGAAGTATAAATTGAATTTTCAGGACGTTAAACTACTACTAACTATGTGTTGTTTTCTTCGTTAAAATTATCTCCGAAACAATTTATAAACATCAGAACCTAAACAAGTAATTTTAAATTACCATGAACATTTGAATGGCATTTAAATATCTCTCAAATAACATCGTTTTTAAAGTACGTGTACAGTCAACCAAACTATATTCTTACAGCTTCACCGACTCAACAGTTTGTAAATGTTTGTAACGTCTATTAGCACAGAATGACATTCAGCTATCATCTTAACATGCCAAACCGAATCAATAGTGTGACACTAACAGCATTATTTTCTGTTGTTTTTATTTTATTTATTTTTCATAAAATGGTCAGGCCATTGAAAATAAAAGATTTGGGTTGCTTTATCGGTAATCGCTCCAATCCAATTTAATTTAATTTTCTATGTGATAATCTGCTCAGTATCGTAGCTTAATGAGGTGAGCTTGTTAAAGGAAATAATTTGAGAACTAAAGATATAAAGGATCAGACCATAACTACAAAAAAATAAATAATGGTAAATGCCCATTACGATTGTTACATCATGTTATTACATCAGTATTCACAATACCTTTCTCTTAATCTTCCAAAATAATTATCCAATAAATCATAATAAATCTAATCTTTGTCAATATATCGTTTGAATGTTCAGTACAACTGAAATGGACAAAAATGCTTATAATTTGAAAATAACTTTTTACGACCATGCCGAACTGTACGTCATCTCGAAGTAAAAGTGTCAAAAGCGATAAGAGGAACATTTATATTGTTTTCATTGGTCTATGACCCAAGTGATGTTATGGTCTCACCCGCTACACGTGAGTCTCGTAACACCAGGCCTGAGACTCCAGTGGTTAATTTTCATTTATTTCACAATTAAATTCACATCGAATTGTGTAGTTTATTTTTCTTTTATTTGTGTTGTTTTATAAATCCGGTTATTTCAGTTTAACCAAACCTAAATAAGGTTTTGTCTCAGGTCTCATCCCTGTGAGTATGTCCCTATAATAAATACCTCACAAGCTAATTCTAAATATCTTAAAATAATATACCTAACCCTCAAAAGAAATGAAACTCAAATTGCATTAAGTACTGAGATCTACATAATCACTTTTATAATTAAACAAAGTGTTATATGATCTATGAATTCTGCGTTTACTACCATCTCAAATATTTTTTCATATTTACTCCGTTAATCGATTGATTTCAAAATGCTAGAACAACCTTGGGCATACACCGCCCGTGACATGTTCCAAAGCTAATAATGAACAAGCTGTGAAGAATTAACACTTAAAATATATCTTATGTCGGAGAAATAAGTCTATCTATAGTGTATTCAAATCCTAATAACAAATTTATTTTATAGAAACTTGAATATCTATTTAGCTTTACGTGTAGGTATCAAGATTATTATTTTTGAACTAATTTGTTTACATGTTTGAAAATTAAATAGCAAACGCAGATTAAGACAAAAATTAAAAATGCAGAAAACAATTAGTCAATATTATGACGTTTTTAGCATCTTATTTTTTTCTAAAAGTAATTTCATATATTTGTCGGAGATTGTTAACAATTACAAATTGTGGGTAGTCAGCATAATTTGTTATGAATTGTTTTTATTATCATTCATTTAGGTGATGTTTCTATCAGATATTGTCTTATAAATCAGAGCATAATTTATTGAGTACTTGGTGTACGCACTAATTGATTTTTAGCTACTTATTTCGATAATTGTAACCGATACTTTTGTTCAAAACAACAAATGACTTGTTACTTTAATTTTAAAATGATTGGCGTTGCTAAATTCACCGTTGTTTATTTATGACAATTATTCATGTAATATTTGATTACTTAATCATGTAAGTCTAATTAGATTAAGCATACCTTAGCGTTTTGTATTAAGTAAACACGTGGCGTACTTCCGCGCGCCATCGGACAGAGTTGTTATGGATATTAAGGCGAGACATTGTCCTATAAAAGAGCTGGCACTCAGTGAGCAAGTCAGTCTACCTTCGGATTAGACTCATTACAGAGCCTCTGCTCCCGACAAAACTGTCGGTTTACCTGGTACAGCGCTGCTGTATATTCACATAGCTGTATTGACTAGCTAAATAGCGAAAGATACACTTTGTATTTGGGTCGCTTAGGCCTCTATACGAACTGTAACCTTTTGCTCGTCGAACAGTATTGTTTTAACCTACTTTACCATCTGTTACCTTTTTATTGTGTTTCTTTTTATATCGTGTAATTAATATTGTATTATAACGCTGTAACTGTTTATACTTCTTATTTATCCCAATAAAATGAGAACTCCAAACCCTGACGATATATCGCTCGGCACTCCCGATTTATTTGTAACCTAATTAACGGTTTCTCAGCCAAATTCTGGGCTGACTATATTTAGATTGTTATCGACACACTAAGAAGAAGAACGGTTTCTCCTTATACTTTTCTAATGCTACGGTAAATAATAAGATACGTGGCCAGCCAAGTGTGTATTACGGGCCTAATGTAACGATTTCTTGTTGTTAGTACGTGTATCATCATTAAAACTTTACGAAAAACTGATTCACTTTACTATTTTTTCAACCGACTTCAAAAAAGAGGTTCTCAATTCAACTGTATTTTTTTATGTTTGTTACCTCATAATTTTTGGCTGGGTGAACGATTTTGATGATTCTTTTTTTTAATTGGTAGTCTTATTTGAATTTCATTGACTTAGCTTTGGTAGTTTTTGCATTAGCTTCGATAATACGAATTTAATCCACTTTGTTTGTCATGATAATATTCTAGTAGTCCTGTCACTGCTATTCACGTGGCCAGCAGCGATATAGGAGATACATACCATAACTAAAAAGTTAAAAATAGAAATCCCTTTTCAAAAAAACAACAACCGACCTCCTTAAAAAGTGGCTAGGTTCTTTTTTTTAAACTTTAACATCTGTAACCGGTACCCCTTTCTGTGCAAATAAATACTTTCTAAACATCTGACATCATGAAGTTTCATTTCTGTGAACACCTGCATCATACTACTTCCCCTTTTTTTTCAAAATTGTATCCTCTTATAATACTTGAAAGAAACAAAGGTACAATGACTATTAAGTAGTTAGTATGTTTCCATCCACAATAACCCATTGGTACTTGATTATCTATTGAACGATGATGTAAAAGTGATTGGCAATACTTAATCCCTTAATTTAATCATTTTATCCCTTTGTATTTTGTTTTAATGTAGAAGGACCTCTAAGGATTTCAACGATTTCATTTACTACTTATTTCCTGAAAACTTCGTGATATTATTACAAAAAATCGAGGTTTCGCAGTTTCAAACCTCATACAGCAACTTGCAGCACCGCAGCTCAGATGTCAAGGTGCAAGTGTAGTCAGCGATCCGCCAACGAACGGTTTCCAATAGACCGTTAATGGCCCCACCATCGAGCATGAAAATAAGAAAATAACATTCATTAGTAAGCAGATTTAAAAGGACAGGGAACAATCCCACTTCTGATGTTATATTAAGCAGTATATAACTATAAGTGTATATATATGTACTAATTATGTATAGGGAAGGGTTTCAATAAGTAAAGCACAGAAAGACAAGACTAGACCTTTATTTCAATTAGGCTTGTCAGCAATTAATCAGAAAGCTAGTTGTCCGTTCCAAAACTAGGTCTTCATGGAGAAGAAGGACAAGAAACTCCAAGGAAACAGTATTGAAGTATTATATCAACACATTTCTTACATTGCCATACATTATCATTATCTTAAATACATTAATTCTATCTCTTGGACCATTGTCCAAGAGAACTCTGAATAATATTAATATAATCAAAATATAACAATAATATCTAGGAAAAGAATATGAATATTCCATTTATAGGATTTAAAACATTTGCAATATTGGCAACACTATAAACAGTACAACAACAATGTCATAATAGGCAATAATTACGATATAATATCAATTACTTAACTTACGTGACCTCTGGTCGATCCTTCCACACAACAACAGCACTAGAACTAGCCAACTGAACATCTGCCAAGCAACTGACAGTTTCACTGTGGCTCCGGCCTTTTATACCCGTTAACAAACAAATATGATTCAAAAACTGACAGCTTGAGTCAAATCAGTGTTTGACTTATACAAAAATAAGTTTATAATAAAAATCATTTAGTAATTCCATAATTCAATATTAGACACATAATAATTACATATATCACGTGCATAAAGTGGCATAGCCTAAATCTCAGTAAGTACTATCTCTGGGTTAATATTTTTTTTGTTAAAGAATTTAGTTAAGAATTTCTTAAATATTTTAAGAAATTCCCAAATCTATAAAATATAACATTACCGATTTATGGCGGCATATCTAGGGCCCTCACTTCATTATTGTTTGTACTGAGGAATCTGCAAAACATGATAAATCTGAAGAAATACATAAATACGACTTTAACATGTTTTACTTACATACCTATGTGATTTAGTTAAAAAGAAATAAGGACACAAAACTTAATTGTTAAGAAGTAAACGAAAGTCGAATTTTACAATAAAGTCTGAACTGAGAGCCCAATATTTTCGGCTTTATTGACTAGGCTCAACCTCATAGATTAACGCAAATTAGAATAAAAGTTTTAACTATTTCTTAATTAAATTGTAACATATCGTTCGTTCTTCTTAATGTCATACTTTAAGAGAAAATTGATTTTCAATTTTTTGTAAGAAAATTATTTGTAGGGTGACCATAATGTTCAAAGTAAGTACCTGTCCATTTTGTAAAGCGCATTCGGAAAATCATAATATTTGCAGCTAAAAGTACTATATACCTACTAATTACAATTTGGTTTTCCTTATTTTTAATGTAATTAAAACTAAATGTTTTACCTACATAGGTATGTAAGTAAAACATGTTAAAGTCGTATTTATGTATTTCTTCAGATATATTCATATTTTGCAGATTCCTCAGTACAAACAATAATGAATGAGGGCCCTAGATATGCCGCCATAAATCGGTAATGTTATATTTTACAGATTTGGGAATTTCTTAAAATATTTAAAAAATTCTTAACTAAATTCTTAAACAAAAATTATTAACCCAGAGATAGTACTTACTGAGATTTAGGCTATGCCACTTTATGCACGCGTCTGGATTGAGGGCCCAAGTTATTTCATCATAACAGTTTTAATTCACGTTTAAGAAATTTATGACCCTTTGCTTTAAGTTTTTACTATTTTTAACTAATTTCCCTATAAATCTTATTTCGGTACGCAAGGGTTCAAAAAATGGGCCCTCAATCCAGATGCACATAGTTTAAAGCTAAAAAGTGTGGTTGGAATATACACAACCTTTGTTGGAGATTCTAAATAAATAAACAACTTAAATTTGTGTACATAAAATATCGTACAAAACCAACCCATTGGAATAGCCCAATATAGCTGCCAGCCAAGTTTTTAATCAATTCAGTCAAAGCTTCCCTGACATAATCTCAGACTTTACAAACGTCAATCCGAGTGAAATGACACTTCTTTTTATCAAAGTCCCAATTTATGAAGACCTACCATTTTAGCAGAAATATCGAAAATTCTCATATATTTGTACCAAGGAAGAGCTCTTTAAAACTGGGCAAAAGTGAAAATTTAATTTCCTTGGAGTTTGAATATAACTTTGATGAGATAAAATTGACATGTTCTGTTTAAAGATGTGTATTTCTTTTTCTTTTTATGTGCCGAGTTTGTAGCTATTTCAGCCATTCTTTTACATTCGCTACATACAAGATAAATATTTAATGGCTACCTTTTATACAATTTTATTTTGCTGAAGACCAGTAGCATTAGAACTCAATACTCCATCATTTTATGCCACATGTAGGTATTCTTAGGTGATAAACTTTTGATTAAATCATATGAATCTTGGCACAGCAAAATAATTGAGTAGGAGAGAGGAAGAATTTGTTAACAATACAATATTAATTAGCAAACTACTATAATATAATGATGATGTAGATATTTTCAGATAATGTATAGCAAAATTAAAATGAAATTTAAAGTCTCGAGTACTTAAGTTATGACTTTATAAGTTTATCACTTACCAATTGTAGCTTCGATGACAATTTTTTTTAAAGTTTCGCGTAACACACTCGCACTCACGCACTTATAATGCGCCTAAGTTTACACACACAATCATAGCTTGTTTATACACTTGGTAACTATAAGTAAAGCAAATGCGTCGTGAGATAAAAATATTTATCTGTACGCTGCCAGACTAGACCCCTGGTAATAGGTTTTAATTATTATGTGGAAGCGTGCTAACCGTGGGGCTCTAGAGACAAGAAGTGGCTAGCGTACTGTCCGCCGTACGCGGAGCAGACAATACAAGTACAAGGTACAATATACAAACAAAAGCACTTACCTCATGGTTGAAGGACACTGTTCTGGTGCCAACCTGGAGATATGTATGTAAGTGAGTGTATCTGTATTGTGTTGTGACGTTACGAGTATTCTTCAGGTTAGATTCCGCTTCCAATTAGGCTGGAGGAGGTCACAGCATGCGGTCTTCAAATCACTCATTCACAATAGCGTCACTTTGGTTTGACCTTCAAACTATTTATCCAAAATATGTCCAAAACCCGTGTTATCAAACGTCAAATTAGGGGTTATTAACAATCAAACAACTGGATCACGACTAATTGTCCACAAACGGATCCATTTACAAGGATTAATTTCAACAAACGCGTCGCGGGGTTTCAACAGGCGAACGGACCTATTTTAGCGGCAAAATCAAGTGTCAAAGTCAAAACTGACAAGTGACAGTTGTCAATTCGTTACGTACGTTTAGAAACGTAGGCGCATAGAGTAATCAATTGGAACGGGACGGAACATTATCTAAAAACTAAAAGTTACAAGGGAAAGGCTGAGCTCGCCTCTAATTTACATGGGACTTAACATATAACTGAAAAAATAAGGGTGTGCTATCATTCTTCTTTAACTCTTCTACTAAGATGTCTTCATAAAAATAAATCTAAATGTTAATCAGCGAGGGGTGGAAGGCAGTTTCGTTGGAGTTAAACTTACCGATCGGATAATGAACACGATACTGCGCTCTAAAACACAAATCGTCGACGTCACCCAAAAAGCAGCCAAGCTCAAATGGGACTGAGCCGGACACGTTTGCCGCATGTCAGATGCAATGTGGGCAAAGACCACCGCAACATGGGTTCCCGAAAATGTCATACAGTATCATAGAAGACCCAGGCGTAGAGGGATGAACTCGACGCCTACATGAAGGATTAGTCCTTATTGACTCAGGATAGAGTTGAGTAGAAAAAGGGAAAGGTGGCTTTTGCCCTGCAGTGGGTCAATACAGGCCGATTATATATATATATATATATATATATATATATATATATATATTAATACGCGAAGCAAAGATTTTGTACCCCTTTTTACGAAAATTAATCGTACAGAAGAGTATAAAAGTTCGCGCGGTAAAAGTTTATAATTATGGTGGAGTGCACAAAGCTATTATCTATATTTAATTAACACTTAAAATTTATATGAATTATGGTCAGATTTCGACCACTGGGAGACCAGTAATAAATGAATATGTTTGTCTTTAATTCACTTTCAAATCTTATTTACTTGAACGACCCTTCATAAGCATTCACTCCCATAAATTAAAGAACACATAACACTTGATCATGTTCCTCAAAGTAATTGAACTAATCAAGACATGAGAGATACGATTCTACCGAGCCATCGCAAACACCCTGCCACACGTGACGTCATCAAATTGTTACAATTAACAAACTCCAAAGCTATTTAATTACATCATTCTCCCCACTCCGCGCATCTAATTATAAGCCCTACCGCATTCATTATAAAGTATAAATTGCTTTGCGGATATGACATCTGTTACGTAAAGTATACGTCGTACATTGAAAGGAAATTATTTTTCCGAATCGTTTCACACGCGTTTGCGTAGTGATGGGGGGACGTCGGTTTTTGGTCTTCATAAGTCATTTATCTGTCGATGGTTGTAATTTTTGGCAGTTTTCCCGTCTGATAAAAGATTCTTTCTACGTAAATTGAAAATAACGTCAGTTCACAGGAATTTGTGCTAATTAAAATATCAGGATCCTTTTAATATAACAGCTCATCGTAACTAATCAATCAAAATCATCTACAGACATTTGATGCGCTTCAAACTGATTCTAAGAACGATAATAATGTATATGCTCGTAGCAATTCGTCTTATTTGCTATGAAACGGCGTAGTTAATTAGCTACGTCGTAGCAAAGCTTCGATGCGGTACCGACTCAGTATTCAAAAACGAAATGAAGAACGCTTGGTACTATACTATTTTCAGTATTTTATCAATGTAATATATTTTGATGCCTGCTGACTTTAGACACAGCAATAATATTGGCCAATCTGACTGTTGTACTCATTTAAGGAACTAAACCTCAGTTCTTCCTGTGGGTGTCGTAAGAAGCGACTCCATATTGCGGTCGCCAATCCGCCTGTTAAGCGTGGCGATTGTGGCAAAACTCCCCAAACTGGGAGAGACCTATTTATTTATTTATTTCTTTCTTCTTTTTTTTTTTTTTTTTTTTTATGCCATATCTACCTACATAATTATTGTATGACTATAAGGCAGGACATATTGATACTTTAATATATTGTTAAGACCTGTAACTTACATGTGCCCACAATAAAGATACTTTGACTTTGACTTTGACAATAAACATTACAGAGGTTCTTACACTTGCGGTACGATAATTATGGTTTCGTTTACTGTGGGAGACTGGTGTTAGGCACCACTCTGCTAGGCTTTAAGACCCTGTGTTTCAGGTCATCAGATATCCACAGCATTTAAATACATGTCTTATAAAAAAAATAATTAGAAGGTAGTATGTAGCTCAACAAAAATGAAAAATGAGATAGAGAAAAAAAAAAGCAAAACGGCAGAAGAAACTAAAATCCTATGGTTTGGTATGGTGTTAGTATTGTTAGTAAACATTTGCAGTGAGAACGTGTGTAGGTAGATATGTCTTATGTGTGTATGTCTGCGTTTGTGGGGATGCGTGTGTGAGTGTGGGTGAGGATTTATTAGATAGCATTTGGTATACGTTAAGTCACGGTGTGAAGTAGTTTTTCGGTGTCATCATAGTTGAGTCCCAGAAGCCACGTGGTAAGCTTTATTTTGCATTGACCCTTATTGAGGTATGAGTTGAATTAGGTTGATTTTGTGAATCTATGTCCAGTAGTTGACGTGTTACGGCTGAAATGATGATGGAAATAAACAGTGCATTAAATACTCGAACAAAAAACGCGCAAATTCTTGAGTTATTAGATGAAAGTGATATAAAAGACGAAAAATGTTGAAATCGACTCTCATTATCACAAGTTTGAAACTTCCAGTTTCTTTGATGATTAGCCCATTACTTAAAATGAAACCAATGTTAAAAAAAGTTGCGAATCGATCCAATAATGTAATTGAATATTTTAATCTTATGGAATTTCATTGGCTAGTCTTGAATTCAAAACGTATTGCCTTATACTAATCAGATTTGTTTTAAAGTTTAAATTCGTGTGAAATGGTCATATGAGTACTAAACGTCGATTTTTATTTTTCAAAGATGGTAGGTATTTTTATATTTCTCCCTCTACATCTATAAATAAATGATTTTATTTCTGTAAGTAGGTTTGTACAAACACTTTTACATGTCAATGATATTTTTTTAAACTAGATGAGGTCGGTCCTGCCGGGGTCGCGTGATTGTTCGAAAGAGATACCGTGACCCTGGCACATGGGCAACTGATGGAACACGGGTGGGTTTTAGTCAGTAAAAGTCTGACACGCCCCCCCGCTCCGCCCAGAGCGGGAGAAGTCATTTGATGATTTCCCATCCTGAAAAAAAAAAAAAAAAAAAAAAAATGAGGTCGGCGTTTCATAACTGATTACTCTGAGAAGAAAGGCCGAGACAAACTCAGAGGACACAGTCTCTTTTAAAATCTGTCCTCTATTACCTCCGTGGTTACAGAATTGATAGTAATTTACTTAATTAATCCACCTTTTCAAACTGATGAGACTTAGATAACCTATTGAAAAACTAAATTGCGAAAATGATACCTTTTCTCTCTCCCAATATTTTACTTTGAAAGTTTGCCTACTTCATGTTAGACAGCTAATTACTTTCGCATTAATTACTTCCAGAAATAGGCAACAAAAGGTGTCTCAGTAGTAGCGGCTCGAACTTAGGATTTGTTGGTCGTGGGAACTTTGTGTGATTTATTTCATCACCACTGCTCTTAAAACTCTGAAGGAAAACGGGCATGTCTTAGAACCAAAATTATGAAAAGAATGTGTGTGAAGAGTGAAAGACATATGACATCTACCAATCCACACTGGCCCCGCGTGATGCAATCCACTGTCTTTCACAGAGAGGTGCCCATGTCCCATCATTGGAAACCATCAAATGACGGCTCCCGCTCTATGGTGGAGCGAAAGCGCGTGTCAGACTTTTACTGACTAAAACCCACCCGTGTTTCTTCAGTTGCTCATATGCCAGGGCCACGGTATCTCTTTCGAAAACATCCCTCGAACCTGGCAGGACAATTATAGACTGATAATGCTATTTAAGAAACATAAATAACGCTGAATTAAGCTATCATCATAACACTATTACGTTATTCACATACTTTAACAATTCTGCATAATATCAACGAGCGTAAAATAATATCAGTAACGAAATCGATTCAGATAATTAATCGATTTATGACATTTGATTCCGACGCACGTCCCTACCACGACTGCCGGCGGCAGTAGTGTCGGAGTGAACAATGTTTTATAGCATTTTTATGAGATTTTTATCCCATAAGTGGAAACGCATTTCGTGGAGGGGTATTTGAGAAATGGCTTCTTACATGTTGTGTCTTTTTTTTAAGTCGCATTTTACGACGGCAAGATTTTTATTGACGGGTCGTATTTTAAATTCGGTGTGTCATTACATAAAGGAGACAATGGTGAATGGCGGTAGGGATTCGTATTTGTAGTTTCGTATTTTCAATAAGCGATTGGTATTGGTGTTTATGAAGCGATGGTTCTTCTTCATCTTGGTATTGTAAAGTATTGACATATAATTAACTAGCTTCTGCCCGCGACTTCGTCGACGTCAAATTTTTGCTCCTCTGACCCTTCCCGTCGCATCGAATTGCCTGCCAGTTTTTGTCCATTTTTCGTTGTTGTTCCGCTCCATTGATCGTAGCGGGATGTTGTATAGCCTATAGCCTTTGGCAATAAATAGGTTACCCAATTCAAAAATAATTTTTCAATTAAAACTAGTAGTTCCTGAGATTACAACGTTCAACCATACAAACAAACTCTTCAGCTTTATAATATTATAAGTAATAAGTAATATAAGTATAGAATTAAAATTGTAGTTTTGGATAACGGTAAATTTCTGTTTCATTGTTTGAAAAATATTTCAAAATCAAAATCAAAAGTCATTTATTCAAACTAGGCTGAGAGTCAGCACTTTTTGAACGTCAAAATTACAAAAGACAGTCCCCCCAAAACGCCCGCCCTTCGACACTTCCTAGTGCTTTAACTGGGAAGAAGAAGAATTTGGGAGAATTTATTGTTGTTGTCATAAACACTATTATGTTAGTGTTCTGTTGCGGTAGACGTATGTGCAGAATCAGTCTATAATGTTACATCTATTGGAACATTGGCCTTCTCTCTTCGAAAAGGAGTGGATTACAATCTACTACGCGGGCTCATTGCGGGTTGGTAAGTGTTACATATCTTAGTTGTTTTGGTTCTAGGCCTCCTAAAACAGTGGTGATAAAATTATTTAAATTAAGTAAATTGCCTGTATTGGCTCGAACTCACGACCTGTAACTCGTAAGTCGGATACCACTAGGCCATCACTGCTGAGACGTATTTTTGCTAGGACGTATTTTATCACATACATTTTGCTGAATGGGCTTGTGGCTATGAAACAATAACTGCAAGAGACGATCGATTAAGTTAAGCTACACTTGCTGTGGAATGATGATCATCTCATCTTTAGAAATCTCTGGTGCAAACTGTATGGTGCAAACTGTTAGTATAAGTTGGTTTTTAATAATAAATAAATAAATAAATAGATACCAAGATCCCTACGTGCCTCGAAAAGCTCGGTAAGCGTTTAGCACGTTGAGCCGTTGGTCTCATCTGTCATTTTTGGATCTTTGACAGTCATTACGGGACATCGGAAGCCCGAAAGTCTGACAACAAGGCAAGCCACAGAGTCTCGTATTACCTATTAAATTGGCAGTGGATGTCACGTAAGCAGTCGCTTCATAAAATATACTGGTATTCCTTTGCATCCTGTTGCAACCGACCCCAATATAGTTTGGAAAAGGTTAGGCAGATTGAGTGACACTTATTTTGCTTAAAACTGCTAGTATTTCTTATCTATCATCGAAAATTATCATAGTAAAATAAATAATAAATATCTTAGGACAACCAACACACCTTTATCTGATCCCTAACTAGGCAGAGCCTGTACTATGGCAACCAGACAACTGATAAACATACTTATATATTTATAAATACATACATATTATAGATAAATTACACCCGGACACAGAACAAATGATCGTGCTCATCACACAAAGATTTGTCCTGGGTGGGAATCGAACCCACGACCTCAGTCTTAGCAGTCAGGGTCACTAACCACTAGACTAACAGGCCAGTCAAATAGTAAAATCCACCCTTTGATTTATCATTCACGCTTACAAAAACACTCGCTATCTCTCGCTGCTACGAAATATTCAATAACCATTCACCAAAGTAACAAACCATCTCCTTTAATTCGAAACAACACAAAAGAGACTCCAATTCCCATAATATTGGATTTACAAAAACAAACACTCGATAAATCTAAATAACATTAAAAATTCATACCTACCGACCGAGAGGATCCTTTCGCAAAACACCAGAAACATTCTTCACGGGAACCTATTGAATTAATTTTGTTCTGTTGATTGTAAAATGAAAATGGTTATATCTGCATTGCAAATGTCGTAGAATGATGTGCCGATTCGGAAACGGTCGACATTCGAAACGTGGAACGTTAACAACGTTATCGAGAACACTGGGAATGAAAAGTTGGGGATGTGTCATTGTGGATTTGATCTTTTTTTTATGGATCAGTTTAACTCTATTCCAGGGCCTTCATTCCCTGTCAAAACCCTGTTCCATAATATGCCCTCAAAAAAAGCCCTACTATCTAAAAATTTCTTCGGAATGTCTTCACGAATATATAATAAGTTTCCTAAACAAATAAGAGAAATCGAAAACATTAATATTTTTAAGAAAAAATTAAATGACTTCTTGGTAAATAGGCCATGTTTTACAGTACACGAATTTTTGTCCGACAGATTCAAGATGAGTTAGTGCCAAACTGCTTTTATGTTTTGATGCAAAAAATAACTTTAATTCCGTTTAAATGTCATGTTGAATTTACATATATCACGTAAACTTAGGTCTGAGATGACAAATTATTTCAATTTATTATGTGCCTAACATGGTAAAGCAGTGCAAACGCACACCAAATATATCAATAACAACTCTGTAACCACTGTCTCACAATAAAGAATTTTGACTTTGACTTGATTTGTAAACATACTGGCCTGTTAGTCCAGTGGTTAGTGACACTGGCTACTAAGACTGAGGTCGTGGGTTCGATTCCCACCCAGGACAAATCTTTGTGTGATGAGCCTGGGTGTAATTTATCCACATTATGTATGAAGAAATATCTAAGTATGTTAATATCAGTGGTCTGGTTGCCATAGTACAGGCTCTGCCTAGTTTTGGGATCAGATAACGGTATGTTGGTTGTCATAAGAGACATATATATATTTATATCATATACTACACTTTTCAAGTAATATTCCGAAATAGAAACGTGTATCGGATAACTTTTATTATCGATAAATAGTAAAATTGGTGATGAAGTAAATGTCTAATCCGCAGGGTAATAGTATTGAAGGGGTCTGCTAGAACCGATGCCTGCCAGGGTCGCGAGATCTGTTCGAAAGAGTTACCGTGGCTCTGGCATATGGGCAACTGAAGTAACACGAGTAGGTTTTAGTCAGTAAAAGTCTGACACACCCTCCCGCTCCGCCCAGAGCGGGAGACGTCATTTGATGATTTCCCACCCACAAAAAAAGGGAAACACGCTAATTGTTCTGGCCCGTTTAAATTGGTTACTCTATGCGCCTTCGGAACGCGCCCGAACGGAGTGACATCTGACTTGTCAAGTTTGACTTTTGACACTTGACACTTCTCTTTGTTTTTTGCTTGAACAAGGGAGGATCGTCGCCGCTTGGTTTTCGCGACCTTTTGTAAATTAATCCTTGAGAATCGGTCGTTTTGGTGGACAATAAGTCATGACCCAATTGTTTTGTGTTTAATAACCCCATTTGGTGAATTAATACGGGTTAAGTTTGTTGAAATTGAAGTATTTTGGAGGTTAAGTGACGCTATTGGAAAACGCGTGATTTGAAGACCGCATGTCTGAATGGAGAAAATCTCTGGCGGGTTGCAGCGGCCGTGATTGTAACCTGGAGATACTCATAACGTCACAACACAATACAATACACACTCACTTACATACATAAATCCAGGTAACCCCAGAAGCAGTGTTCTTCAACCAGGTGAGTCCTTTGTTTGTCGTATTGTAATTGTACTTATTGAATTATATTATTATATTGTTCTGCTCCGCGCACGGCGGACAGTTTCGCTCGCCACTCTTGTCTCCAGAGCCCCCCATCATAACTTCCACTGCGCTATTGAAATCCGATGGTGAGGCTTGGCTTGGCAGCGAACACTAATAGTTGGAATGGATTTCATATTGACAGTTCAACAACATTCATTGAGTTATTTACGTTGCTGATCAGACACATTTTAAACGTATGAATTAATGAATTTGCAATAACTTTCAAAATGATTCGAATTTTGATAAATAGCGTGTAACGCAGTGATTAAGAATACGTTGTCAATTTAAAGTCTATAAAATAATGGTTATACTTTTTGACCTATACGGCAAATTACTAGAGTATGTAAACGTAACATAACATAAACATCAATGATAAACTTCATCATCATCATCATTGCAGCCGTAAGACGTCCACTGCTGGACATAGGCCTCCCCCAATTTGGGGGGCTTTGCCATAATCGCCACGCTTGGCAGGCGGATTGGCGATCGCAGTGCAGTGGTAAAATGCATAGAGAACGCTGCTGGCCATTCTCTAGTAAGTCCCGTAGTCGCTTTTTACGACACCCACGGGAAGAAATGAGGTGATGCTATTCTTATACGTCCGACACCACACGGTAGAATGATAAACTTACAGATTAAAAATATAAACAGAAGTAAATTGAAAAAAGGTGATAGACTACTACATGTAGGGAAGTTAGCTGCGATGAATTATTTTGTATGAGTTAGTAATTGAGAAATCCTCAGACATTATAATTTGGGTTATAGAGCCAGTCACATCAATTAACATCACATATAATTGCAATTTGATAAATGTCCCAAAATGTCGAGTTTCACTTGTTTCTGCCATTCATGAACAAGTCAATTAATTTTCCTATGATTATCGATGTCCGAAATTTTTAAACGTAACTTGATTTTGTCCGAAATTCGTATGCAATGGAGCAAACAATGAGTTTTATTGTGTTATAAGTAATGCAATGTTGTTGTTGAATAAAAGTAAAAAGCAAATAATTTACTTTTATTTCATTCCATGAACGAGAATCGAGGATTTTATACGGGCTACTCGTCATTCTGGGGAAGTTGTAATGAGCTCTATACAAAAATGGCCATATGGGTTACGGTATATCGTCCATTAATTATTCACATTTATAAATGGACTATAAACACAATAAGCTGCAGTACATTTTCATTATTCCACTCATTTTTGCTGTTGTCGTGGAAAGCAGTGTAGGTACTTTTCCATTATTAATGGAAAGGGAATTACTGTCATTATTCCGGGACAGAAATAACAAAAAGTGTTTTTCTTTGTAATGAACATATTTCTGTTGTAACATGATTATTTTTGCCAGTTCTTTAATTTTGAAACTCCTTCACGAAACGTTACAATAAATCATTTTTGCGTCATTAGTCATTGCTTGTATTAATGCTTGCTTTTAGTGGTGTTAGTTTTTATAAGAAGAATATCTAAGAACCACACAGCCCGGTGTTTGGAAGTTAGCGGTGTGATATCCCCCTCGGAAAGCACGTTAAGTCGTTGGTCCTGCGCCTGATTTCTCTCCGGTCGTGTTGGATTGCCGTCCCATCGAACTACGACAGTGAGGGAAAATTGAGTGCCCTGTGTCTGCGCACACAGTTGTGTACCACATTTATAATATTATTTACAATCAAATTTAACAGCAACCACAATTTTTTAAAAGCCAAAAAATCTTTACTTCATTTTCTCCAGAAACTTAAGTAACTGACGTATGAAACAAACAATCTAAATACGTTTGTATACAAACAAATTGCTTAAAATACAAGGAGTTAATTCTGAAGTCAGAGTGTTAACTTGTCTGAAGGGTGTTACGGTAAGGTCTTGCATCTTAATCCAATTTAGGCGACATATTGCTGCCGCAAGTAGCCCGGGGCCGTGTCTACAAACTTGGTGGTAGAAGCTCACTTTGCAAGCAAAATAAGGGTTGTGTAGCTAGGACGTGTGTGTGTCTGTGTGTGTGTGTGGATATTGTGAAGTTTAGAGTTTAGCAGTTTGAAATGTTTTTGGACATAGTAGTTTTGGTTTAACATAAAAATTGCACCCAAAAGTGAAGAAACATGGTTAGGAGAGCTTGTGAATAAGTAATAACAGCTGCACAGGTTGATCGTTCAGGTAAACTTACGCTTACTGCGGTTGGTCCGTGGATGGGTGACCATCTATACATATCAAGACCCTTCCGTGCCTCGGAAAGACTTTAAGCCGTTGGTCTCAACTGTCTTTCGTAGATCTTAGACAGTCGTTACGTGTCGTCAGAAGCCCGAAAGTCTGACAACGAGTCTTATCAAGGGGTATCGTATTACCCAGTAACTTGGTTGTTGAGGTCAGATAGGCATCGCTCCATGTAAAATACTGGTACTCAGCTGCATCCGGTTAGATTAGAAGGCGACCTCAACATAATCATAATCATTTATTTGCAATAAGTATTGGTACAGTGTTGGTGTTATAGTCAGTAATAAGTTCCTAATACAAAGTCAGACATTTGACATGCAAAACATTACAGTGCATTTAATGCTTACATTTAATATTTCAGATAATCAAATGGCATGCTTTAAATGTTTCTATTATTAATTAATACATTACAATACATTCATTAATTATTAATCTTATTGTTAGACACATTTAAAATAGATTATTAACATTATTTATAAATTAATTTACAGAATAAAATCGTTTTTCCATTAGCCATGATTTTAACTTTATAAAAAATAAATTATTTGGTAACTCTTTAAAGTTCTTTGGTATTTTGTTATAAATAAGTCCACACATATGATAACAGTTCTTTTTATACAGAGTAGTCTTTGGGGCCCTGGGCAAAACTATTCTATCTGGATCTCTTACTTTCCGAGGGCAACGGTCTTGAGCCTTTTCAAACAGGTCAAAGTGCCGTCTGACAATTTTTTTTTATCATTTCATAGTTGGGAAAAGGCTAGGCAGATGATGAGTAAATAAACATGGCTATGGATGAACTGGTAAGTTTTATCCGATCATTCATTACGCAGGGGATGTTTGATATTCATGCGTTCTTACAGTGTTTGACCTAATTTTAATATTCTTACTTCATTCAGGTGTGTTTCAGGTTCGAGGACATCATTCAGGTATCGAACATTTTGTACACAAAAATGATAGGTGACCAGAGAAAATAATATAACGGTTTTCTTATTGGAAATCACCTCATCAACATTTTTTTACCTTTACAGCGAGAGTGTATAATTAAACCTTTTTTTTTTTTGGACGGTAAATCATCCATTGACTTCTGACCCTTCTGCTGTTATTAAGTGAGAAAATATTAAAAATATTATTTGTACTTTAAATCAATAATATTATCATGTCTAATGTTATGGACAATAATTATTTACATCTTGAAACGAATGTCCAAAATGTTGTTGTCAAAAATATGATTCCTCTGTTACTTTCAAATAAATAGTAGTCTAGAATATGAACCGATATTTACACTTCGTGTTAACGTTACAGTTAAAATGTTCCAGAATAAGGCTCCAACAAATGCCAGGTTTGAGATCAGTTATTTTACATAGCCTCCTCCAAAGATTGGTTTATTTAGGGCCCACCATTGTCTATTCAGCGAATTTCCTATCTTTATTCATTGTTTTGCAAGTTTACAATATTAATACGCAATGAATTTTGTTTCTATTGTAAATGATGATTTATTCTGGAAATGTCTTCGTGTAATGAGCCTGAGTAGGGGTCCCTTTGAACTGATCCCTTCATTAAATCTTTAGAGTGGGCACATGTCAGCAAAAATTGTGTTTGTGATTTTGTCAGTTTAAAGTTGTTTGATAGTTTTTGGATGGAAGAGGCTCTCCTTTGATGTTGTTTGTCATGTCTTTAGGAAGGAGATTAAGCGACAAATTAGGGGACGTTAAACTTTGAATGAAGTCAAAGGACTTTCAAAGGTTAGGGAACTGTGGCGTAAGAATGACTTAAGCCCATTTACACGATGCAAGTTGTTTGACTCTGGAATACAATATAATTGACGCAACAAAAGACTTGAATCGTCTATACGCTGTTTAGACGATGCAGCATTTATTGTAGCGTCAAATTATGGTATGCCACTAGTTATTAAGTTGCACCGTGTAAAAGAATTATTGGTGGAGCGGACGAGCCCTGATGGAACGGTCCCCAGCTAGATGGACGATGACATTAAGAAAATGGCTGCGACCGACTTGATGTGGAATGTGGGGAACAAGGTATTGTGGCGCAGCCTGGTAGAGGCTCATGTGCAGCAGTGAACTACAATAGGCTGAGTTGTTTCAATCGATTAAAAAATAAAGATTTAGGCTGTTAGAAATCAACTTTTATGTCTCTGAAATAGTATCTGTACTTTCAGTACCACTTAATCAAAAACGAATTACCAGAAGAAATTCATTCGATTGCACTTTGCGCAGTCTATTTACAAATCTTGCTGATTGTCTTATCTCTCCACAACAGCATAGGAAATTTAGCATATAAATTGACAGAAGAAAGAGTTTTATTCCCACTGCGAAGCAGCTTCTTCTACCAAGCCTTGCTCCAACTACGTGTGGTCAACTTCCAGTCTTACCAGATGCAGCTGTATATCGGTATTTTATATGGAGTGACGGCTAATCTGACCTTCAGTACTTAGTTACTGGGTAACAGTAGATGCCTCGATACCTGCAAACTACAAAGCATATGTATTAAATCCCGTCAACTATTTACTCACTATATCGATCTTCCAAACACTCTCAAATTGGCATCACGAACAAACCAGCAACACAACTACCACCAAACCGCACCGCAAATACCTTCCTACGAGTATGTACGTAAGTATAAACTAGTGAATCCATAGGAGAACAACTGAAACGTCTCTACTTAACTGATTAAACATCAACATTGAAGTGTTCCGGAATTAATTGTCGTGTTCTTTGCAAGGCTGTCGGTATTAGCAATTCAAATATGACGGAGGCTCGTCTTGTCCAAAGTTGTCGTGGCACGGATGTCGTGATGCGCTCGTGTTGATTGCTTGTTAGTACGTATTGTTGGGTGTTGGTGTTGGAGTGAGGGTCTTTATTTTATTTTTTAAGGTAAATGCCCTCGTATCTCGCATAACAGTAGAGGGCGAATTCTCGAAATTAAAAAATGTTTAAAATCTAGTCGCTGTCTCATCTCGGCGACACTAAAATGTCAAAAACTTCTGTCAGAAACAAGAGGTATATTTGACAGATTAAGACTGAGATCAGACTGTGAACATTCTTAAAATTACGAAAATTGTCCCCCAGATTGCATGTTAATTACATTATTTGCGACAGTTAAGAATGTATATTTATTTTTCAGAATAGTAGTACACGAGAAAACGTTACTTACGCCTTCTTCAAATAGATATAGGCAGAAACTACAGCGCCACCTGCAACCATCTTTGTATACTCCTTTTGCTTTTGTTCTCGTTTCGACTTTGTTTTTGATTTAATAAAACTCTCCTACTATCACTAAGAAATATGCAGGCACCCTTAAATCCAAGAAACATGAAAATAAGTGCCCAGAAAAAGGAGATTTATTTCAGGCTCACGACCGGACTTAAGCCATTTGTAGGCTGAAGCGGGGTTTTATTCGCACGGTCTTACCCACACACTTAGGACGAATATAATCATGGATTTAGATGCATTTTAGTATTAGTCTGAATGTTTGTTAACAAGAAAATGTCTGCTGTAAAATTTGAGACAAAAATTCTGGCTATTGTGTTGCATGTTATTAAAAGCGCATTGTTTGTTTTCCGTAGCATTACTTATAACAGATGTGTCTAAACTAAAATCAAAACTTTTTGGTATGAAAATAAAATACAAATCCAAAAACACCTTCTTCTGAAATTAAAGTTTAATTTAACTTTGTAATGTTTTTTTGGAACTCAGTTGTTTTTATTCCACCTTTTAGTAATAATACCTATCCTGAACTAATTCGTATACCACTACTGGCCAGGTAAACAGCAGTGAACGGAAGTATTTGAACATCATGAAGATGAACTAAGTGGATTAAATACGTATAACGTACGCTAACGAGAAACCACCGAAAAAAATCAACAAAATCATATTGGACCACCCCTGAAACATAATCTACATAACCATCAAAAGAAGAATTTCGGTACCGACCCACAATTGCCGGAGATATCGCAAAACATACATACAAAAACAAAAAATACAGATGAATTGAGAACCTCTTCCTTTTAGAAGTCGGTTAAAAAGCATACGTTCAAGGTTCTTATAGAGGGTGTGAATTTGTTAAGTCCAGAAAACTTAATCAAGTTTCGACCAGAGTTTAATTCCCAGTACCGCAATCTTGCTAGGTAACCTGTTTTTGTTTGTAGCTTCAGTTAACATCTCTTTCCTATAAAACGGAAATATTTTTACAGTAAACCTCTTTTATATCTGCACCCTTTCAGGAAGATCCAACTAAAATTGTCGTTTTAAAAGGAAGTCTTGGTTTCCCCGCACTCGCACTTAACCTGTTTATTATTCAAACTTTTGAATGTATATTTTACTTTATAATGTAGTTTACGTTGCGCCGTAGTTACATTAGTAACTCGCTACAGCTCTGTAGGCTTGCTACGGTTATGGTCTACGCCGTAGCAAATGCTACGCCGTAGCTATTACTACGCCGTAGGTTAGTTAATCCGGAGTGAGAAATAATGCATAATTGTTTAACTATAGTAATGGCTGAACACGAGTTACTAGGTTCAATTCGAAGGTCGGGCTAAGTGTTACTGGTATTTTCTAGTAGTTTATTTTCTTTGTTAGTAACAGGCCGGAGTCTCGATTTATGGTCGGTTACTGGCAATAGTTTCGCCCCCTATAAATTAGAACTGAAATATAACTAGTGCAATCTTGGTGTATAATTCTCTTTTCCTTTTGGAGATTACAGGCATGACGTTATATTTTTTGTTAGGAACCTTCACCAGATTTGGCCTGCGAAACTTACCATCGAGACAAAAGTATCCTACGTCGTAACCAAAGTCATTGCGCTCCAACCCTTGCTCGAGCCAACGCACACCGCTGAGCCTGTAGCTTTAAATTCACCCCTAAATAATAATCATTCCGATCCAGACCATCTCCTGCTGACTTCTACCACTGATGCCCTAAGCCAAGGTCAGTACCCCACAGTGGCAAGTAGTCGCTTTAGCTTTAAGTTTTTAAGCCCTTGCTGGAGGCCTTAATTTATTAAGGTAGCCACAAACAAGTCTGGTTAAGCAGCCGACCTGCGAGATGTCATTAAAAAAACATCAAGTCATTGTCAATCCCTGTGCCACACATTCAAATGTGTTCAAACGTTAGGGCGATACAAGGTAACAGACAGACGAAGTTACTTTGACAGGTATAATATTAGCTTATTAGCTAGGTTGTTGGATATGAAATATGAGTGTGAATTTTACACAAACACGTTTATGTTTAGTTCAGAACGTCTTTATAGACTAGAATAGATTAGCTTATACTTCCCATAAACTTCGTAGTTACTATATATTTGGCCAAAATCTAAAGTTCGCGTTGCTATGGCTTATTCTAGCTTAGTAATTGGATACTTGACTAGACCCTTCCCGGAGTTGTAAGCCAGATAGCGTTCTATAAAATAGATCTGTTACATATTTTGATATGGAACGTTCGAAGAGTTATGTATGGAAAAATACTTGAAAGGATTTAGGATTTGTAAAGAGCTAGATATTATCTCACTACAGGAGTTGATGGACGCTACTGAATGTGCTAAACTCGTAGATTCCAAATTCTGGGTAAACTATTGTTACGAGCTGTGGTTCGGGATAAATGAATTTAAACCAATATTCCGAAACACACAAACTCTTTAATTGAATAAACACAAATATCACAACCACAAGAAATGTCACTTGGAATCACTTGTTTCGCTTTTACTGTATCGCTTGATTTGTATTCGATCACTTCCGAAATAAAATCTGCTCGTCGGCCCGACAATCCGCTATTTATATCCCGGGCAGAATATTCACGAACATTCGACACTGTGCCACTGTTCCAGGTAGCGTAGAAGCTTCGAGACATTATGAGAACCGACTGTTTCCTGTTTAATCTCACTATTCGACAATAGATGGCAGTAGCGTCTACGTACAACTTCCTGTACTACTTGCTACTTGATAACAGATGGCGTTAGCGTGTCGTTTCTAGTAGTTTCGAAGACTGCCTCATCCTTAGATGGAATTAGCTTGACGTTTCTAGACTTTTCGATTTACGTACATTGCCCCTTTCTGAGATGAAGTTAGAGTGATGTTCCTAGACTTCACGATCTATGTAACACTATATTTAGATTACTATCGACATGCTAGAAATCTAAGTGAGTAGAAGAAATGTTTTAAATGACTCACAATATAATATTACACATGTATGGCCTATTAAACCTCCGATAAACTTCCTGTTAACTTCTCAGGTACATTTATTTAGTTTTTAATTTATCTTCTGCCAATATGAGCAGTGACTGCCTAGTGGTCACCTCTATGACTTACGAATTTTTAGTCATACGTTCGAATCCAGATTAGCGCTTTACTCTGTGTATATTTTTTGGTCACCCGTGCTCTCAAAACGGGGAAGGAAACCGGCATATCCTAGAACTAAAAATTCAAAGATATGTGGCATCTACCACCACTGGCCCTCGTGGTAGATTATAGCCCACTCCCACACACTGTGAAGCGGCTTGTGTCCTAGCAGGGGGAACAATAAAGGCAGATGATGAAAAACAAAACCAAATTCATTCATAACCTGAATGAATCAAATTGGTCAATGAATTAAATTGGTACATGTATTGTGCAAAGACTGCATTGGCTATCTCTTATATTCGAGTCAATAAAGTTAACTTTTAAAACCTTATTATATCGAAATGAAAGACTTCTCGGTAAATAAAAGCATTAGAAAATAAATACCATTCAATGTCTTTGCCACACAATAGCAAGACAGGTGTCTAGTGTTTCTATAACATTTCAATTCGGGAGCTCCGTCTGTTCCGACGCGAATAAATGCAGGAGTACATCATGTTACGGGCTTCCTTGTAAGGCAAGTAATACACGGGCTATGTTGAGTTCGTTATAAAATGTTGAAGACATTGTAGTGATGAAAGTTCGCGTAGTCATTGGGAAGGAAAACTTATTTTAAGGTATTTTAAATGTTGTGCTCTAGTATCTTAATCTTAAAGAGTATTATTATTATTTATTTAGTCCAAATACAGTGATTCATATTGATGTTAGTAATACTTATAAACTATGTTAGTAATACAATTCTCATTAAAATAAAATAAACAAACACCAATAAAACTAATTCAAAAACTTATAAAACTAATTCAAAAACCTACAATTACTTCCCCTTCCCGCTGCACCAGACCTGCAGCTATGCATACGGGTCCAGTGTTTTAGTATTGTAGATCATACTTAAATAACTAATATTGTGTCACTTTTTGTGACAAACAATTGATTTGCTACCAGGTATGTATCATCATTACAGCCGCAGGGGAACTCTGGACTTAATCCCCTGAGTGGCTTTTGAGTTTTAATCTACCAAATATAATATTTTTGCCAACAATATTTTGCACATTCATTTAAAGATGCAAAAAATTTACTGCGCATGGTGTGAACAGACACAATTACGAGTATATAATAAATATATAAGTAAGTAAAATATATATTTTTAAATACACAACACAACAGCCTTCCGCTGCAACTACAATATAATTTCCCATAAAAAAACAGCATTGCAAAGCATCTGTGCTGTAAGATTGTGGAACTCACTTCCACCCAGCAATTGCAACTTAAATACTATTTCTCTATTCCAATAATTATCAAGTAAATAACCTTTCCTGTCAACTCTGAGTATATAAACAATTGCATTTGTTTATTTATATTAGCATATTTATCTAAATACATGTCATTTTCTTGCATTATATGTGGAGGTTTATTTTAGTGTAAGACTTCACATATTCATATTTTGTCTCTTTCTTCTCACACACTATGGTCCACATATCTTTTTCATTAATACTTTTACAGGTTTGCTGGAAGAATTTTCTTAAGAAGTAAACAGTACCTATGTATTTATATTATATTAGGTTGGTGCATAAGTTCTTGGACACTCAAACACATTTACTGAAAGTAAATTTATTTATTATTAAAGAAATATTAATCCACAATATAATGACCGTCATGTTCAACGACATGTAACCATCTCTCTGGCAAAGACATTATGCCGTGTTCCCAAAAAGCAGGAGGCTGGTGGTCAAAAAACTCGTCTTGGAGTTGTTCATAGTTTTCAAACTTCTTCTTTCTTAGATGTAACTTTAGAGCCCAAAACAGACAATAGTCCGATAGCGCAATATCAGGACTGTATGGTGGGTGAGGTACCACTGTCCAGTTCAGCTTTTCCAGAATGTGGCGGACAGACTTTGCAATATGTGGTCGAGCGTTGGCCTGAACAAGTGATACAGACAGCCTTTTTGGACGCTTACTTGCTATTTCTGAGGCTAACTTTTGCAGTTGCTCTCTGTAAATAGTAGCGTTAATAGTCTACTTCTCGTCCAACAGGTCCCAATAGAGAATGCCCTGCCAATCCCAGAAAACTGATAGCATTATCATATGTCAATGACGATCTGGCTTTGGTTCCGTTGGTACCCTTTCTCCGCGTGGACCCAATAGGCCTGCCGCGTTTTGTTGTTGTAGTGAACCCATGATTCGTTGACAGTGACAATGGACCTGAGAGTCTTGTCTGTGTGGTTGCAGGAGGAGACTTTCGCAGATGGTCACGCGTGCTGCGCGCTCGGTGTCTGTCAGAGCGTGGGGTGTCCACCGACTCATTATTTTGTGGTAGTCCATCGCATGCAGGTGCCGAATTATAGTGGAATGGTCGTAGCCAAGTTCCTTCTCAAAGTCCCTGGTAGTCGCATCCTGATGTCTTTCCAAATGTGAGCGTAGAAGGTCTTCGTCGAAGACAACTGGTCGACCGGAGCGAGGTTTGTCTTCTCAACTCGTATCCCCCTTATCGAAAAACTTAAACCAATAATTCACTGTGGAATGAGCAATAGTGCCTTGTCCAAACGACATGTTAATTTTCTCAGCCGTTTGCCTTGCACTCGTTCCTAGATTATGCTCGTAAAGCATGATCGCTCGTAGTTGACGCGGTTCCATTTTGAACTAAACTGAACAACTCGGAACGCGCGCGCCCTTTTATACTCCTTGGCGTAAAGCTCCTAGAACATTCTGTAGAATGATATAATATTCTAGCGTGTTACCGAATTAAAACCTAGAAATTTTTTAATGAAATCCAAGTGTCCAAGAACTTATGCACCAACCTAATAATATATGGTACCCCTACGTATTTTAATATGTGTATATAATTATACAATAAATAAAAAACCATTCTTTTTTCAGGCACTTTAATTTGTAGGTACAAAATTAACGTATCCTTTTCTCATGTTTAAATTTATTACTATTATAACTAAATTGTAAGTAGACACGTCAATCTAAACATTTTAAAATTCTATAACACAACATAAATTAAAAAAAAATATAACTGAAATGGAAGTACTATACAAGGTAATATGTAAGGAGAAAATTCTAAGACTAAAAAACAAAATTCTCAGACTTTTCAGTGAGAGTTCATTATTGCTTCCTTACTCTACTAATTAAATAACATTACTTAATAATACCAGTGCACATAATACCATGCGCTCATGCACGTAAGCCGCAGACAAAACATTATCCAACATTATAAACGTTGTGTGTACTCGTATGTTGAACCGTGTATGAAGGCACTAAGCCACTCGCACGTATGCACAATTCAGTAGGTGTAAGCTCTCTTTGAATACGCGTCGAGTTTACTTGTTTCCTGGCTACTTAGACTGCGGTCTGAAGATATTTCTTTGTCGTGGTCGGGTGTTGATGTTGGTTTGTGACGTACTAGCCTTATGGTCCTTTTAAACCAGCATGGTCAATAGTCGTGAGCCAATTTTTAGGGTTCCGTTGCCAAATGGCAAAAAACGGAACCCTTATAGATTCGTCATGTCTGTCTGTCCGTCCGTATGTCACAGCCACTTTTTTCCGAAACTATAAGAGCTATGCTGTTGAAACTTGGTAAGTAGATGTATTCTGTGAACCGCATTAAGATTTTTACACTAAAATAGAAAAAAAACAATAAATTTTGGGGTTCCCCATACATAGAACTGAAACTCAAAAATGTTTTTTTTCATCAAATCCATACGTGTGGGGTATCTATGAATAGGTCTTCAAAAATGGTAATGAGGTTTCTATTATCATTTTTTTCCAAACTGAATAGTTTGCGCGAGAGACACTTCCAAAGTGGTAAAATGTGTGGCCCCCCCCCGTAACTTCTAAAATAAGAGAATGATAAAACTAAAAAAAATATATGATGTACATTACCATGTAAACTACCAACGAAAATTGGTTTGAACGAGATCGAGTGAGTAGTTTTTTTTTAAAACGTCATAAATCGTAAACCGCAATTTACCTTACATTCAATCAACTGAAATATAAAAATTAAAAAAAATATATATTTTTAAACCGAGAATACCTACAGATTTGTACGGAACCCTCGGTGCGCGAGTCCTACTCGCACTTGGCCGGTTTTGTAAACTGTGTTAGCTTAAGGAATACTATACTGACGATTCAGCTTCTTTTTTTGTGGGAGGGAAATCAAATGACTTCTCCCGCTCTGGGCGGAGCGGGAGAGCGTGTCAGACTTTCACTGACTATAACCCACCCGTGTTCCTTCAGTTGCCTATATGCCAGGGCCACGGTAACACTTTCGAACAAATCTCGCAACCCTGACAGGACTGATGATTATCCTGGGAACGGTTTCTGACTGCCTCGTTGGTCTAGTGGTTGCAAGTGCTATTACTCAACATGAGGTCCTGGGTTTGATTCCCAGGTCGGACAAAGTTTTACTGGGTTTTTCTATCTAAATTTCTCAGTAGCAATTCGGTGTCTGGATTTATGACCGGTTGCTAGTTATAGGGTCACCCTCTATTACATGAGGCTTAAACATAACTGGCGAAATACATATGGGTGTACATAGTTACTTGCCCAACACATCGGGGAAACAAGACGTGAATTTATGTTAAGTTTTCTGAGTTTTTAAGCAGTACATTATTGACAATTGCCATAGGGTAGCGTAGTAACGTTGTCCAACCTAGCAGAAAAGATGGAAGTTCTTGTGTACCTGCTAGTGAATCGTCCCGGGAAATCCCGGAACCGAAAGTACCGGGAAATCCCGGAAATTTGCGTTGTTTTAGGAACCAGAATTTCCAAAACCAAATCCCGGTTCTTTCGGTACTTTCGGCAATTCCACCGACAAGTGTAGAGCCGGAAAGAGTTTTTTCTTCAGCTGGGTACCTTTGTAATAAAATAAGATCACGTTTAAGTGATAAGAGTTTGGACGCTCTTATATTTTTAAGATCATTATATAGGCAGGAGAGAAATAGTCTAAAAAATAAATGAACAGGTACCTAACCTAGGTTATTGAGTGCCCCCATTGTAACTATAAGAATCAGACCAATGTAATATTGGTCTGAGCAAGTATTCCAAATTTTTATAATTTTATAGGTTGGGTATTTTTATTTATAGTATAATTTAAGTTTAAAATTATATTTTTATTTTATTTTTTTCTTAAATGTATAATTAGAGTCAAGTTGCTTTAAAGATTTTGTCGATTGAAGTTGTTCCAAACTATTGTTGAATTATTATATAAGGTTAAATTAAAAAAAAATGTTTGTTAAGATTATCTAATCAATAAATATTGAGAAGGATTAATGCTACGCTAAAACTCCATAGTTCCTTTTTTTGTAGATGTTACGTAAGTTTTAAATTATAATTTGGTTATGCAGAATTGCAATAAGAGTCATGTTAATTTGTTTGGTAAAGTAAAGATGTTTAATAAATGTTTCTGTTATATATTATGTAGGATTAGGTATAAAAATCATTTAATGTTAAAAAAAATTGCTGGCATAATATGCGTAATTACCAGTAAAATTATACTAAATAAGACTGATTTAGTGTCTATAAAACAAGAAATAAAACTTTTTTGATTCGATTAAAATGTTTTTACTTTGCCCTGTCATTTCGTCTTATTTTTACTTTCTCCGTTTCAACACTTTCAACTCTCTTGCAAAGACTTATTAAAGTATCAAAAGTATCGATAGTACCGGGAACCCCGGTTCTTAAGCCAGAAAGTCCCAAAAATCCCGGTTCTGCATTCCCTAGTACCTGCACAGTAAATCGACATTTATCAATCTGGAACATAGCAAAATGTTGCGGTGTTTACTAGAATCACTAGCTCTGGGTTTAGAGCAAACCACCAAATTATAAGTAAGTACACAACAATTAAAAGGAGATGTCTAATCGCCCGCGAGTACGGGAGGCATCATCATTGACGCTACGTTTAATTTATGTGTTTCACTTTTTGATAAAACTAGATACTATGGATCACCACTAAGTAAGAAGAAAAGATTTCGATTAACTCTTTGTTCGGAAAAGTATTAAATTCCCCAAAACTAAATTGAAATTATCTTTTATGTTACTCGGCTCAGCTTCAAAATTTGAAAATTATTCAGTAGATTAAATCCAATATACGTAAAATATGGCATTTCTATTTCCATCTTCAGTTCGTTTGAAATTAATTACAAATGAGTGGTTTTCGAATAAATAATCCGAAAATTATAAAGTAACTTCTCTGAAATGTATTTGGAACCGGTCTTGGTCAATAATTATTACTGAATTAATAATACGCTGTTGCTATGCTGCTTATTATAATATAATAATATACTATGGAGGAATCGGATTACTGAACCATTTTCCGTCACGAAATCTGATATTGTAGATGAATGTAGAACACGGTATATGTCATTTCAATCAATCAATCAACTCAGCCTATCGCAGTCCACTGCTGGACATAGGCCTCTCCCATATTGCGCCACAACACCCTGTCCTCCGCCATCCGCATCCAGTTTGCCCCAGCCACTTTCTTTAAGTCGTCGGTCCACTGAGCTGGGGGGCGTCCCACGCTACGCTTGCCGATACGCGGTCTCCACTCCAGGACTCGTCTGCTCCATCGGCCATCGGTCCTTCGACAGACATGGCCAGCCCACTGCCACTTCAGTTTGCTTACTCTGCGAGCTATGTCGGTAACTCCAGTTCTTTTCCGGATAATTTTATTTCTGATCTTATCCTTCAAAGAAACTCCGAGCATAGCCCGCTCCATAGCGCGCTGAGTGACCTTGAATTTGTGGACCAGCCCAACTGTCAGTGTCCATGTTGCGGCACCGTATGTCATTACGGGCAGGAAGCACTGGTTGAAGACTTTGGTCTTCAGACATTGCGGGATAGGCGACGAGAAGACTTGATGAAGTTTCCCAAACGCTGCCCAACCCAACTGGATCCTCCTGTCAGCTTCCTTCTCAAAGTTGTGTCTATCGGGCTGGATGACTTGCCCTAAGTAGACATACTCCTTCACAATCTCGAGAAGCGAACCCTCGATGCGGATTGGACTCGGCAAGACGTGCGAGTTGAACATGAATTTCGTCTTGTCCAAATTCATGCCGAGGCCAACCCGCCGGGAGGCTCCATTCAGGCTGTGCAGCATCTGGTCCAACTGTTCCAGCGTCTCTGCCATTACGACGATGTCATCGGCAAAGCGAAGGTGTGAGATGTACTCGCCATTCACATTGATACCCTGTCCAGTCCAGTCCAGAGTCTTGAATACGTCCTCCAACGCGTTGGTAAACAGTTTCGGGGATATCACATCTCCTTGTCTCACCCCCCTGAGCAGTTGGATTGGGCTGGTTTTCGTTTAATTACGGAAATGGGAAAATTTAAAAAGAATCTCCATGATCTATTAGTAAACAACTGCTATTACTCTGTAAAAGACTTCCTATCTGACAAATCTCTGGTCCAATATAGCCCCCTTCAGTCTTGATGCGTTCAGTTTAGTTTTTATCTTTTTGACTCTTTATGTAATTTTTTTTATTGTTAAATCTTGAATTTGTTAAAATAATGTAAACAATATTGCATGTAACTATTGTACACCCTAAGGGCGGGACGTAGCTGATCTCAAGTTAATTATTTTAAGACCTGTGTTATACACCTACCTATGATCCACAATAAAGATTAAATTGAAATTGAAATTGGTACTGAAGCCTTTTCGAAAACCGGCTTGTTCTGGTGGCTGGAACTCGTCAAGTCTCCTGGCGAGACGGTTCGTGACGACTCTCGAGAACAGCTTGTATACGTGGCTCAGAAGTGAGATGGGTCTATAGTTCTTCAGCAAGGTTTTGTCACCTTGAAGAACAGAACCACCGCACCTCTGCTCCACGCTTCGTCAGATGGGACCTCCCTAGTTGCTGAGGGAACACTTTCGACCCTCGATTTTACTCAATCCCGACTTCAATGTCGCGGGTGTTGGCGCACCGAAGGTCGCGTCGCGTCAGCTTCCTTATCTTTAAGTTTAAGGCCCTCTTATCTGACGAAGACGGCTGCGTGGATGGCAACTCTCGTCTTTCCCTCATAAGTCCGAGAGTCTCCGAGGAAAGTTTGGAAACCTTACTTTTCCGCTGCGACGGGAAAAGTCTGCGGGACACGTCGTGCAGTGCTTTGACCACCTCGTCGGCCTTCTCGTCAACAGCGCTAGTGGTTTCCAGTAGGGCGAATCAATTTTGAAGTTCCAGTTGGAACTTTTCGGACCCTAGCGTGGCTTGGAGCTGCGTAGGTCGGAGGGTAGGCCTCATCATGCGGATTTTCTCAGCTCGGAAATTGATATTTAGAGTACCTCGGACAAGTTTGTGATCGCTTCCGGTATTAAACCTCCTGATCACAGAGACATCTCTAAATATGTGCTTTTTATCCGTCATGATGAAATCTATCTCGTTCCTTGTCACGTTATCGGGGCTCTGCCAGATCCACTTCCTTTGGGGTTTCTTTTCGAAGAATGAGTTCATCAAAAAAGAGCCCCTGTGACTCTAAAAAGTTGACCAGCATTTGCCTCCTGTGATTTCGGCGCCCCACACTGAACGGTCCGATTTTCGATTCGCCGCGTTCCTGTAATCCCACTTTGGCATTGAAGTCCCCCATAACAACGTTGTAGTGGGCCTTAGTCGTACTATGCATTGCCTTGGCAACATCCTCGTACATGGCCTCAGCTATGTCGTCAGAGCATGTCGAAGTCGGCGCATATACCTGTATCACTTTCAGGTTGTACCTGTCCGTGAGTTTTAGTACAAGGTACGCTACCCGTGTGGACACACTACTGATTTCCACAACGCTGCTAGTGAGTTCCTTGTTGACCAGGAAGCCGACACCGCCTTGGGAGAGCTGATCACCTTCGCGAAAGTAGAGTAAGTGGCCTGACTCCAGAGTTATCGTATCCTCCCCCTTTCTTCGGACTTCGGATAACCCTAATATATGCCAGTTAACGCGCCCTAACTAGAGTTAGGGCGCCTCAAGTTCGGCAAGGTGATGGTCCAGCCTCATCGAACGTCCATTATACGCAGCCAGATGTAGTCGTCGTTGGTAGCCTGCCGTAACCCGGAGATTCTTCGCACCCCCCGTCCCGCCGTTACTGTGACCGCTACCTTGACCAGGAATAGCGGGAACTAAGGAAAAACGGCCCCCACCGGGAACTGGGGGCCGTTGTTTTAGCACCTTTTTCATTTGGGAGGATTAATGCCCGTAGTCACCACGCTGGGCATGCGGGTTGGTGACCGCAGAGCCAATCCTTTCGCAGCGATGACGCTGCTGCCCACCATCACTCTGGAGGATTTAGGTTGGCTTCTTGGATGGTTATATCGCCATCAGCCGGTCGCCAGCGCCTCGTCTGTCAGTGGCATGGTGTACCGCGTGCAGGTGAGGTTGACATTTGGGGAGTCCGGATGTTGTGTGCCTCCCCTTACACCCCATATGTCATTTAGACTTGATTGATTTCGATGCGTGATCTATGCATTTGTTGACACTAGCGCAAAATGAATCAAAAGTAACGAACAACCATTTGATTGTTTAGGCGTTTGAAAACCATTTAGGTACACTCGCACTCATATTAAGTTAAATTTGCTACTAGTTCTGTTGCGCCAAATAATCAGGCTTTATATAAATTAGCTGTAT